>JALIZF010001894.1:0-67500 GCA_029948255.1 Telmatactis stephensoni | reverse complement strand
TTTGCTTTATTCTGAGGGTGTGTCTAAAACCATCCAGGGTGGTTTAAAACATCGTAAGCTAACTCCTAAAGTTAGTAGGGCATATGCTAACGTCCAATGTCCAGAGAAATGCATTGTGCGAATTGTGAAGAGTTACATAGAAAGATGCCCAAAAGAGGCATTAGATAATGCATTTTATTTAAAGCCCTTACAAAATTATGAGCAGAAGAAGTTCTGGTATTGTAGTGTCCCCTTGGGTCATAATACGCTTAAGAATGTAGTCCAATCAATGATGAAAGAAGCTGGGGTGGATGTTTTTTTCACAAATCATTCTTTAAGAGCAACAGCTGCAACTAGATTGTTCCAGGAAAATGTTGATGACAAATTAATTAGGGGTGTCACTGGTCACAGATCAGAGTCTTTACAGAGCTACAAAAGGGTATCTGACAAACAATTAGCTAAGGTTTCCAATATTGTTCAATCTGGGAAGGAAGGCATTTGTAGTAGCACCGAAACGGCAAACATTGGGAAACTGCCGCCCGAAGCTTTGGGGATTCCTAGTAATTCAGGGCAAATATGTTTGAATGTAAGTGGTGGTGCCATATGCAATATTACAATTCATAACAATTGATTTCTTTTTTGACATAGAGTGATTTTCATTGTTCTGTTTAAAGACCTTTAAGGTAAAACTAAGCTTATAGTAGAGAATTCTTTCCCTAAGTCGGCTATAAGGCTTTGACGGATCAAGAAAATCACTCTATACCAGCTACTATTATCAAAGTGTTACACTTTCATATAATTTATGATTTATTGATTGAAATAATAATTTATCGTAGCCTAATCATAGTGCATTGAATGTTCATTAAAGATTATTTCTTGTTGTTGTCACCTGTTCTCTTTGTATAAATTTCGTATTTTTATGAAAACTACCCAGATATTCTTGAAGTCATTATTTCGGCTAATAACGACCTCCTAGTAATAATGACCTCGCAATAATGACCTCGCAATAATGACCTCTCTTTTGTTTAATTCATCAGCCCCACTCTTCCCTGCTGAATTCAAAACCCTCCCCGACTTTAAGACACCAAGATATTAAAAATAAGGAATACTTCAAAACAATGAAAGTGTGTATTAACATTTGATAATAGAAGGATAACTGAGAAAAGGTACTTGTAAGGAGATGTCTTTGAAGTAGTATCTTTCAGCGAAGTTCGATGGCGACTTGAAGTGTAGTTGGACTGAGTCTGGAGTCTCGACAGGATTTCTTGACCAAAATTCAATACCGGCTAGCATTTGACTTAACCAGATCGTTTAAATCGCTGTTAGGAGTGTTTTTGGCAAATAAGAGAATTGCTATGAGACGTAAGACAAGAAAAATTTCGAGAGCGATTAAGAGACCTCTTAACGCCATGGTGTGCTGCGTAGAGTTACCGGATAGAGCAAGGATAGAGCACTGGTATAAATACGTTTTTTGAGCGCAATTGTCGGCGTTTCATTTTGTTTAAAACATTTTAAATTTGGCTTTAAAGTTTCGGAATGTCAAATGAAGCTAATTGATCACGGATGCAAAATCCTATCGAATAACTAAAAATCAAACAGATTGATTGCCCCGAAAGATGGTGAAATTGGTGTGCATTTTCATGAAGTTTAACAGAATGTTATTGAGATATTTAGTAAAAACAAATTTTGTTGACATTAGTTTATCGTTGCCTAGGCAACGTTGATCACGCTGAGATTGGTGTTTTTCTAAACTTCAATTTAACTCAATACCTGGTCCAAAAATCAAGTTGCTAAGTACACATTAAGGGTAAAAAAACGACCAAAGAAAATGAGAGGTATGATCAGATAATAACTGTATACCCCTACGTCTCATAGTATTATGCACTGAGTATTGATATCTTTGTCTTTTCATGCAAATGAATGTAACAGGTCCTTCACAGAGAACTTCTGATGTAGAATCTACATATGACAATCCCACATTTCAAAATGAGCAAAGAGGTATACCATGACTCTATATTTACTGTTAGACGAAGTAAAAGAAAACACAAAATGTGAATGTTGAATGTGCCCACCACCATCAGTATACCCCTACACACAGAATTATGTACTGAATATTGATATCTTTGTCTTTTCATGCAACTAGATGTAGTAGCTCCTTCAGCTCCTTATTCTTCAACTTCTTTTGATGAACTTCTTTTGAAATATTATTCTTCTGATGTATCACGATTATCTACACAGATTGAGCAGAGAATAGAAGGGCGAGGTAATTATAGTATCTTACTGCAATCCTTTTTTATCAAGTCTGCGGAAATGTTAAGCTGTATAGAGCAGTTTTCGTATGAGTGTGAAACGGACCACGCCGTGCCGTGACTGTGTCAGTGCCGTGATGTCTGTAAAAACATTTGAAATTCCTGCCGTAACCGTGCCGTGACCGTGCGGTGTCGTTTTCACAGTCATACGAAACCTACTCTATGTAGCTATCCCCATGACTCTATATTTACTGTTAGACGAAGTAAAAGAAACACGAAATGTGAATGTTGAATGTGCCCACCACCATCAGTATACCCCTACACACAGAATTATGTACTGAATATTGATATCTTTGTCTTTTCATGCAACTAGATGTAGTAGCTCCTTCAGCTCCTTATTCTTCAACTTCTTTTGATGAAAAATATTATTCTTCTGATGTATCACGATTATCTACACAGATTGAGCAGAGAATAGAAGGGCGAGGTAATTGCTGGGAGCGAAGCGAGCAGCAACACTATTCTTGGTGAGGGATTCCTGTGCGATTTATGACGTCACCTTAATATTGATCCACGAACTCGATTTTATGTACGGTGGTATGTTCATGGCGAACCTTGACGTCACGGGGATGAATTGGGATTCCTGTGCGATTCCATTCGACAGGTTTTATGTTTCTCGAAGTATAAATGAGAGTCACAAAATGCTAAGTGATATTTTTTCGAGAGGGCAATGTTCTGTTACGGGTCATTTTGCGTATTACTGTTCGAATCGAAGCTCGTCTACGGGCCGAATCAATTCAAGCCGAGATAATAAGTATGAAGTGAGGTCGCGCTGAGAATCTCTGCAATATATTTGGTTACCCTATGAAAGAAAATTTTATACTTTGTATGTGACGGAATTGTATTTATCATTCGTTTAATCTAAAGCGTCAAATATACAGTAGACAATGCGGTATCTTTGACCGTGATGCAACGTACAACTAGCTTTTTAAAATCAGTTAGTTTTATAATCATTGCCAACGCTAGCCGTTTGTGATTGTTTGAAAAAATGCTTTTACTCAAAGTGCTAAATATTTTGAACTGTGTGTGTCCGACACTGATCCTGGAGAATTATGTTTTGTAGTTCAACATTGAAGGTCAACTAGCAGTGTTCGTCACACAATTGCAACGCACAAGAGATAGACAAGAAACATTTCATATATCAGAGAAAGCGGTGTACTTTCGTGAGTTTTAGGGGAACAGTTCTGCTAACGTGGATACACCAGCTGTTTTCTGCTCGCAGCACTTCACTTTCTATTAGAAATGGCTAGTTATAGTATCTTACTGCAATCCTTTTTTATCAAGTCTGCGGAAATGTTAAGCTGTATAGAGCAGTTTTCGTATGAGTGTGAAACGGACCACGCCGTGCCGTGACTGTGTCAGTGCCGTGATGTCTGTAAAAACATTTGAAATTCCTGCCGTAACCGTGCCGTGACCGTGCGGTGTCGTTTTCACAGTCATACGAAACCTACTCTATGTAGCTATCCCCATGACTCTGCTATTAGACGAAGAACGTAAACGATAACAACAACAACAAATTAAACCAAACCAAAACAAAAACAAACAAAAAACAATGAAGTCTGGTTGCTGGAGGAGAAACGGTAAAGCTCAAATTCCATTGTTTTAGAGCCTTGCGCTTGATGTAGCGTCCCAGCGGGACGTCATAGCGCGCGTAGATTTTAGCTAACGGTGAATAATTTTCATTGAAACTAATATTTGTTTACAAAAGTTAATTTCAAAATGGTTCTCAATGATTTTAACAAGCAAAATAATTAGAGAGATAAGGGGAAATGCTTCCTTAATAGGAAAAAAGAGTGAGCAAGAGAGTAGAGTACAAACACTAAAAGTGTGCAATACTTTGCACTATTTAGGGACCATTCATTTTTTATCAGGGAGGGGGGGCGGTGGAAATCTGGGGGGGGGGCCATTCAAAAAAATCAGGCCTATAGAGGGGGGGCCACATGTAGAAGGATCAATGTCAAAAGGGGGGGCCATTCAAAAACATCATACCGATGAGCTTTTATCAGTTATTTTTAAGTAAGGGAAACAGAATAGAACATTTCTGAGTTACTACTTTACTGCCTATCGCTGAGCGGCTCGCGCTTCGCGCTCGCAAATTAAAATGTACTGATATTACAAAATCCGAAACTAGTTATATATGCTAACTACTCATTTACTGAATCAGAAATGTAGTACTTTTGAGTTACTTTCATGCCTTACTTTGACGAGCGGCTCGCGCTTCGCGCTCGCATAATGTTGTTATTGTAAATGGTTTCTGAAAATGTTCTGCTTGCTCTCAGAAGAGCAAGAGCTTTATTCTTTACAGAAAATTGATCCACCCTGATTCCGAAACAAATCCTCATTCAGAATGCAGCCTACGGGCCTGTAAATGATCATGAAAAACGAAATAATCTGACATTAAAGTACATGGATTGCTAACATTTATACAACTGCAACAAACTTTTGATATGATTATCAGTCTCTGCATAAAACCCACAACCCACTTTCCATCTGAATCGTAAGCTAAACTTGCAAGAAAGTAACTACAGCCGTCCGATCCCTTGGCCCTCAAATCGAGCACCAAGCAAAGCCACTTACAAATTCTGACGTATTTTTTGCCCCATGAGCGCAAAAACTCGAGAAAATTACTAATTACTGACAATCAGGGGGAAATCCTTTGATAACAAACAAAAACAAACAAACAAAAACGGAATAAATCAAACTTTTCAAGTAATTTTATCTCCATCAGTTACGCACAACAGTGCGGTGCAGGTTTAGGATCGAGTCAACTTTTGTAACTTTATCTGCAACGTTGCAGCAACTTTGTAGAGTTGGACACAGATGCAAGCGCGTTGCGTGGAGTACTGTAGAACAAATTTACATCATTTGTCCAGGCCTTTAGAAATTGCGCGCGTTCCAAATGAAAACTCTTCAACATAATTTCGTGTACGATTTTCAGTAATAACTTTAATTAACGGTGATGAACTGAAAGTTTTAAAACATTATTCTTTGTTCATTTACATCCATAAATTTCTACTCTCATGCAGATCCAATTGGAAGTCACTGGGTAAAACTTGATGTATCGGGCTGATACTGCTACTGGTAGTCTGTTAACAACAGGAGTGAAGTGGTCACAGTTGCCTTTAAATACCTGCAATGATAAATATGTCCACAATGACGTCTTACTGTATTGTAAAACTGCCATTCACCATTCACAACTATCAGACTCTCAGTGCTCTTACTGTAAACTACATGCCCGAAAACGTTTTGAATGTAGTCGGAGTTATATGTATCCCCATTTTGTTAGCTTCTATCCATCCTCGGAGACCCAGGGCGAAAGGGGAAGGGGAGGGGGAGGGAAAGGACCGGAGGGGGAGGGGGAGGGGGAAGGAAAGGAAAAGGGGAAAAGGACGCCCTGGGCATTTGACTACCCCAAACCATTTCCAACGGCAAAACTTAATCCTCTCTCTGATTGGCCTCGTTATAATTTAATTATAATGAGGCCAATCAGAAGCGTTCGTGCGGTTGAGCTTTCTGATAGAAGCGGGATATCCCTAATAGGATTAAGTTTTGCCGTTGGAAATGGTTTGGGGTAGTCAAATGCCCAGGGCGTCCTTTTCCCCTTTTCCTTTCCTTCCCCCTCCCCCTCCCCCTCCGGTCCTTTCCCTCCCCCTCCCCTTTCGCCCTGGGTCCCCGAGGATGGCTTCTATCAAAAAGGGTTAGGGGTTGGCGCACCTCCTATCCCAATTTTACTTCAGGTAATACTGATACTCATTTATACAACTGAGTAGACTATAAAACAAGTCAGTCAGTAAAGAGTCTAGGTCAAGGTCAGTGATCCGCAGCCAGGATTAGCACTTGCAAAGGCCACTGTGACTTAATTCGAGAAGACTAGAAACGTAGGCCTGAAATGTTAACCTCGATAACATCCATAAACAGACACACTGGTTCTGGTTTGATCAGCCTAATTTTTACGAGCGACGGAAGCAGAACCAGAAGCAACGTATGCAGACTCAGTAATGCACTGTTCAATGTCTTCTCTTGTGAAATGCTACACTGAGACTGCATAAATATGTTACTTTCGCTTATACTTTTTGTGGTCGCTCATGAAAACCAGGCCTTAAGCCATATTCATAAAAGGAAGCAAGTATAGACACAAGCAATACACGCAGACTCAGTATCACATCAAAAGTGCAAAAAAGACAAGCACTGTTAATAAGCATTACACTATTGAGTCTGTGTATGCTGCTTAAGATTATATGCTTGCGTCGCCAGTGTGAACAAGGCTTTAACTGTAGCTATTCCACTCTTAACAATTGATGTCAGGATGGAAACCATTAAGTTAACTTTAGTCAAATGTCCTGATGAGACCGCGGCCATTGTAAATTTATAGTTCAGTTTAGTTTAATTTACTTGCTATTCCTTCCTACGAAGGCACAGGCATCATAACAGCGCTTTCGCGCCAATTGACAGTAGGCCCTGTAGTGCAACATGCCAGACCATACACACCAGCAACTTCATGGCTCACTCTCCCCGAATTGGCGTAGGCTCTTTAAAGTCCAAGGGTATGTGTAGTAGTTTTTGGAGAGACGGGTCCTAAGGTTTAGCGTCCTTATCCGAGTTACAATGAAAGATAATGCATCTAATAACTTTGAATTAGATATAATGTATACTAGTTAGGAATTAAGAGATTGACCGCAAGGTCATGATTTTAGTTTATGCATACTCATTTCTATTTTTAGGATATTTTTAGGATACACACATACATATATAAGTCGATTTGTTTTTATATAGTTTCATTTTCTTTTATCATTTTACATTATTTTTGATTTATTGTGTTCGTTATTTTATTTGATTATTTTATAGGCGCATTAGAGCATATCCATATGAATTTTGCGCCATAATAATAATTATTAATTACAAAGGCAGCACCTTCTCCTCAATTATTTAAAGACCTTGAGCATTGGTCTGGCTGGGGAATCAAACTCCGATCTTCCGCACTGATCACCGGGGCTCAACCAACTGAGCCAACCGGGCGGCAGTCACGGCTATTTATTATCGATTTATCAGTGTTACCCACCTTAGCTGTAGCAGATCCTGAGTCGGTCACATACTTCCACTTGACTCCATCCACGCTGTAGGCCAGTTTATATGATTTGACGTGTTCGAAGTACTTGTGTCGACCTGGAAAATACGAAATATTAATACATGAAATACCTAATACGAGGGTTGAGTGTGATCAATATACGAGTAGCTTAGTGGTATAGCGCATCCGTCTAGATAATCGGAGGGTCGTGGGTTCGCTTCCCCCCCCCCCCCCCCTCCCCCCTGGGCCTAAATTTTTTATGAAATACCTGCATTTGATGCGGAGAAAGTTGCACATTTCTGCTTCCCCATTGACCGCGTGGTGGTCGGTGGTGAGCCTCAGGTATTGCATGATTACAGCTTAGACACTAAGCCAAATCACTTCAATTATTAGAGGAATTTAACGTATTGAATGTTACGTATTGTAGTCCTTCGCAACAGTGTTTAGCCTCTAAAGCAATCTTTATTTTTAAGAAAAAATAAGCGTTCACTTTTCACGGACAGCCTTAACTTTCAAGATTTACTAAACCTCGAATGTTTTTATTTAAAACTTCCGAGTGTGCGCAATGCGTTTTTCACCCGTGTCCATGAAGTCTCCATGGAGACCGGAACAAAATGTTTTTATCTTTACATGAGTCTTTTCTACCCGGGACAACATGAAGGTCTTCTCGTTCTGCGGGATTAAACTCGTCACGTGACGAACTGATCCCGAGACAAAATTATCCACGCAAACGAACCCCAACATGGCCGCGAGGGTAACTACTTCAAAGCGGACTAACAAATACAGGTAAGCATAAAACATCATTAGCAAAGCATAGAATACTATCATTGACGTCATCACGTGGTCACGTGACCCTCACCTTGGGTTGCCACAGCTGTAATGTAGGTTTTAGTTCCCAGGTCTACTTGCAGCCATTGGTCTTTTCTGGACGCTGCGCACCAGGCTCCCGTTCGTTTTTCAACATGGTTGTCAATGTAGTACATTCGTGCATTGCGGGCACCGGCGTCCCAGGATCCTACATGTGAAAATATGATGGCCGATTAGGAAAAATGAATCCTTGACTTTGCACATCGCTATCATTTTGTGCAATGGCTAAAGGAAGGAGGGCGAGGAGGAGTAGTATATGGTGAAAAAATTGAAAATAGTCCAACTATCTCAGTGCTCTTTCCCATTTTTCTTTACCCTCCATCAATTTCCAGGACTGGGAGCTCTCAGCTGATCATCAATGCTATGCTCGTTAGTAGAAAAAAATCGACAAAATTGTGGGGAGGGGGGGGGGGGGGAAGGGGGATTTTGGGAAGCTAGCGATCATATATTTTTGAATTTACGATGGCTTGTAAGTAGTGTACGTAAGTTATGTAACGGGAGCGACAATTAAGCAATGAATAGATTGTTTTCTTACCAAGGTTGAGTTGTGAGGAAGCAGTGAAGGCAGAATCTGGTAGTTTGTAGTCCCATCCTAAACCAAGACGGTTTGAACACGGCGCTGCAAATGATACGGATACATCAAATACACAGTTCTGAGCTGAGGCATGTTTTAAGCCTTTTAAGCATCCATAAAAGCGAAAGCACTAATATTTAGCGTCGGTAGTTCCTTCAGCATGAAGCTGGTCTCCCAGGAAGCCGGCAGTGTGCCCTTTACTTCTCCATCAGTGCTCCGTTTTAAGGGTATTTAAAGCTAATTATAGTAACACAGAATGGAAAGAAGTCAAAACAAGTGTGAGGTGACTGGAATCGAACTCGGTACCTCTCGCTCAAAAGGCCGCGCACTAACCAACTACACTTGCTCCCAATAACTTACGTGTAAACTAACAGCGGAATTGAAAATAGCGCGCATTTTGAGAAACACCATTTAAATACTACCATTGCAATTTTTCTAGCATTTGTCCAATGTTGCGCGCAACGTTACAGAAATAGTAGAACTCGATCCTAAACCCGCAACTGCTGCGCGCAGCTGCAGGGGTGGACACAAGGTGCAAGTCTGTGTTGCGCGCAATGTTGCAGAAAAGTTGTAAGAAACGTAGAGTGGTGTGCGATGGCTTTTACGAACATATGAGGCATGTTAGCACAAAAGGAGGCTTATCGAAGCTCGTTACTAAGCAGATTTTCAAAAACGATGACCATCAAAAGGGTCTTAACAAGGAAGACTCCTCTTAAAATAACAGGCCTCATATATTATCCGCACTTTATCATTGCAGTTAGCTGTACTGTCACCTCCAGACCATGCACACCATATGATACAATACAATACACTTTATTTAACGAAGATACGTAATTACATGCAAAGATGTCCCATCCCTCTGATCTTCGTGCATCATCCGAGCAACATTATGAAAACTACTATAGGAAGCACAAAATAACTTACCGAAAGGTCTGACTGGTTCACGATCACAGCGTTTAGAATTACAACTTTTTAAGCAATTCTTCTGTACATAGTTATCTGTATTACATTTCCCCTCTGTAGCCCAGGTAGGACATGATGGATGACCATCCCAGCATCTTATACCTGACAGTATGTAAAACAACACGGAGATGAAATTGTTGAAAATAGAGCGAAGCTAAGTGCGCAGTAAATGGGAATTGGAAAAAAAGGATACAAGTCCTGTTTCAACTTATGCGCTGCTCACGCTAACAATGTTCATTTGATATAATTGTGAAAACTTCCCGATGACTTTGTTGTGGTCGCGCCGGGCTCATGCCGTAGCCGAGCCCTAAATATGCATGCTACGTGTGATCTATAGTTTTCCATGCAGTAGGCAGTAGTGTCTAGTCTTGTCACCCAACAAGCTCGTTGCGTGACAAGACTAATCACGGCTTCGAGGAAGACTAATATAATCAATCTAGAGCTTTTTCTTAAGATGCCTGTGATCGTATTCTAGGACAAAAATAGTATTACATTTGAAAATCACACAAAGATTTATGAAAAGGGCGAACTGGAAACATTCTTACCGACTGGATTAGGGGGAATAGTTTCTGTTACTGGACGCTTCGTTGGTGGTAAGGTGGGCGGCTTCGGAGGCAGAGTCGGTGGTTTTGGTGGTAGAGTCGATGATACTGGAGGTTGCGTTGATGGTACTGGAGGTGTAGGTGGGATCGGAGGAGACGTAGATGATACGGGTGGTTGCGTTGATGGTACTGGAGGTGTAGGTGGGACCGGAGGAGACGTAGATGATACGGGTGGTTGTGTTGATGGGACTGGAGGTGTAGGTGGAACCGGAGGAGACGTAGATGATACGGGTGGTTGTGTTGATGGGACCGGAGGTGTGGGCGGGACCTTAGAAGGTGTTGGAGGTACTGGAGGGGGCGTTGATGGTTTGGAAGAATTTGTAGATGGCTTGAATGTAGTTAGAGCTTTAGTTGTTTGAGGTGGATTTGTGGTTGTCTTTGGACGACGCGTGGTAGTAGGAGCACTTGTACTTGGAACTACTACAAAGAAAATAAAATAGTAACATCAGACATTTCTCTAGATAGCTAAAAGTAGGTACATAATGGATAAGGAGACTAGTGAGTGAACTAGTTTGGGCTGCGTCGGTGTATAAAATACAACAAGGGTTTAATGCAAACTTGTAACACCGTAGTAACTCCAACGAGGGACTAAAGCTCAAAACGTTAGTAAGCTAGTTATTTCCTTTTCTTACGGTGTTACAAGTTTCCATTCATCCCTTGTTATATAATGGATAATTGATTTACCTGGACAGCCATATAACTCAGCTCTCAAACAAATTGCAGTCTTCCAAGATAACGGGTTGATGCGTATATATCGAGCGAAGATTGGCGGAGCAACAGAATTTGTAGTTACTGTGCTCATATCTACATTTCCGGTGAAAATCTACAATAAAAGATGCAAAATAACACTATAGTATCTTGCGAGTAAGTTGTATATGAGCGGTGTTCACACAAAAGGGGTCTTCTTTACTAAGACCCCTTTGATGTACCATCTTCCAGATTTGCCGCTTTAACAGAAATCTTTAGGGGTTTCTTTGGCCATTTCTCGGCGAAGAAAGGAGAGAGAACAACCACAACAACAAAACAAGAAAAAGAAAAAAAAAAAAAAAAAAAAAAAACGGAGAGAAAAGAAAGAAAAATGAACAGAAAAACCGAAGAGCGCGTTTTTGTGAGAGAGAAAGTAAGACAGCAAAGAAAGACAACAGTTGTTCGGATTTCTTTTGCCAATTAAATGGGAATCAAAAACAAACTTTAAAAAACAAATAACCGAAAAATAAGAAAGAGAAAAGAAAGAAAAACAGAAAAAATGGGTTTGTGAAAGAGAAAAAGAGAGAAGAAGAAAAAAAAAAAAAAAAAAAACAGGAAAGAGAAACAATAGTTGTTAAGGTAACTGTCAATTTGGTGCTGTTCTAGAAGAAGGCTCACTTATCCAGTGACGCCTGACGAATTCTAGGGTTTACGTTCGGTGAGCGTACTGATCGTGGCCTGAATTCAGCTTCTAAGTGCTTTTCCGAGTCATTTTGTAGCACAGAAGTCGCTTGACTTGCATCATTAAGCAAGAAAAGACGGCGGAGACAATCTCCTGGAAGAACTCAGGAGTGGGAAGCGACTTTACGAAGAAAGAGTCACAGTAATTACGGCGACAAGGTTCAACTGTGATCTCTGGAGTATTGAGGCTTCTCTGGTCGTTCTGTGATGCATTCCCCAAGCCAACAAGGCCATTTCGGCGAGTTTTGAACTGTAACGAAGGCAATCGGTGCCGTCTGGGGCCTGTTAGCGAGGGGGGCTCGGCTAAGACTAAGAGTAGGGGACGGGTGCTGTGCAAATTTTTCATGGATGCCCATAATCCTTTTCTTCCGCTGTATCTGATCCAGCGGAAGAAATGCATTATGGGATGCATGTTTGGACGCGTAGAGTGTTTGACCTTGGACCAGCTATGATTGTAGCGCAGAGAATGCCAAAACGGGGTCGACTTGCACACCGTGCGCTACAGCCTAACTTATGGTCAACTTTTAAGACCCCTTTTAAGTTATCACGCCTCATATACTTATTTGCACAAACACTGACCCTTTCAAAACACAGAAGCTGAAACCAAAACGAACATTAGGAAATCTGTTGATAAGATGATTTTAAAGAAGCGCGTGGACGTGGACGTTTCAAACAGCGACTGGCACAAATTCTTGGTTTTCTAAACACGATTCGTAGAGAATCCATAGATAAAACATATGAAAATACATATATTACAAGTGTACCCAGGAACCATTTATATAATAATTGGCATATTACGCGCGCTCTCATTGGTCGAACAACCATGTGTGATTAGGGTACACACACATAGATGGCGTCATGGAATCTTACGCGCGCTCTGATTGGTTGGAATGTTTCGATAAATATTATATAAAACAGATAGATTCCATTTTTCCGTGCGTCTGTACTCTAATCGATGCACAGAAGACGTCAAAATGTGGTGAGAACAACAGTCACGCCACTCGACTTCGTCTCGTGGCGTACTTTTTTGTTCTCACCACATTTTGACGTCATCTGTGCATCGATTAGAGTACAGACGCACGGAAAAATGGAATCTATTTGTTAATTTGATCTCAGCTTCTAGGTTTGATAATTTTGAAAGGGACAGTGTTTGTGTCACTAGGTATATAAGTGATAGAATCTGGCCCATATTTTTCTTAACAATATAATATCAATTGTTTTCGAGAGATTCGACTAAAACAAATTGATCCAATGTTTTATTGTACTTTTGTACATTACGAATTACGCATAAACAAACTGCGCATAAATAAGCCTCATTTACAATCATTCGCATTATGTGCCGTTTAGTTCTTGCTCCACGATATCTGTATATTGTCATCAGTGAACACTAAGAAATGGTTATCGCATTACGCAAATCAGACGAACAATGACAAGATTTGATCCACAAGTTAACGTTTTATTAGGCAGATTTTATATCGCGCGCTCAAAGACGCATTACATACCGATGGGTGTTTTATCCACGAGTTACCGTCATCACTGTATAGCAAGGCATAGCTTTTAACAAACTTTGGAAATTTACTTTCTCGACCTGATAGGCAATAACGTTAAATATTATTTAGTCAGCACGGATGCCAATATGGCAATAATCTATTTCCACGTATTCATCAGTCTTTTCACAATATATTGGCCCATGTATTTGTGAAAAGAAAGAGAAAAGAGAAAAAGAAAGAGAGCCGTTCACAGACTATAAACTAGAAAATTATCCACCTCTCTTCAAACTACTCATCCCTCCCTCCTTCCCTCCCTCCTTCCCCGGCTCCCTCCTTCCCTTCCTTTTCTTCCGTCCTTCAATTCACCCATCCATTTTTCAATTTATGCATCCATACACCCACCTTGAGTAGCAACCCCCGTGACCGTTATAGTCGCTCCCAGGTCTATCTCCAAGTATTCATTCTTGGTTTGATCACGTGAACACCATGCTCCTACACCAGTGATGCCTGCTCTTCGATTAAGACGACCTTCACGTGCACTGTGCCATCTACAAAACACAGACATAATCATGCAACTGAAATTTTACTCGCACGGCATACAAGTACACAGCATTCCAACTTACGCAACTTGTATAAAAAGTTCTATTATGTTATTTCCAGTCTCAAAGTGGTATTTCATTTATAATTATGAAATATCTATGATATACTGCACGCTCTGATTGGCTAAAGGACGTGGGGGTACGTGATCTATAAGAACACAAAGCACGCGCGCGCACTTTTTAAGTTCAAAATAATGCACTTGCCTTAAAACAGTAAATGTGATTTAAAAATTAAATAGAGTAATCTTGCTGGCTGTGCTATGTCCACTTGGATATAATAGATGAGGATATTCGAGTAGCGTTAAGAAGCATTAAGCGCCATGCATCTTCGCTCGTGTTCTGATGAATCCCGCGTGGTCCTAAACTGCACTCGTGTGCGATCTTTCTTTAATGATAGATTTGACTAGATGAGTTCTAGTCTGTAAATGGCACTAGAACTGGAATATACGAAGAAGCTTTGAATTCTTAAAAAATTAAAGATGAACCATACCTGTTAACTTGTGATGAAGCTAACAACGCACTGTCTGGAATCTGTTTGTTTTCAAGGCCTAACGGCTTGGGTAATGAGCATGTTGGTGCTGTCGGGCGTGTGAACTTAGACGTTGTTGGTACAGTACCCGTTGATGGAGTATTCGGAGGTGGGGATCGAGTAATCGGCGGTGGGGTGTTAGGACGGGGTGGTGTTATTTCAGGTCCGATAGTAGGAGGTGTCTTAGGGGGCGGAGGAGTTTGGGGTGGTCGAGTTCCTGTAGGTGTTTTCCCAATATACCGACGAATCCAGTTAACGTATACACTTATACGTGCATAGACGGTATACTGGTTTCGTCCTGCACTGCAAGATCGTGTGCCCCAGCTGACAGCTCCTTGCAGCGTCCATTTGCCATTACGTCCTTTACATACGAATGGTCCACCTGAGTCACCCATGCATCCACTAACTGTACTGCTCCCGCCAAACCCACCACATAACTAAGGAAAAATATAATCACAATCGCACGTAAGTTATCCTGATTTAAACAGTGGACTTTGATCCAAAGGCATGAAACAAACTACGGGAGATCTTTTCTGAACTAGGATTTATAGCTACAATATAACGCACGCTTTGATTGGATTCGACGTGTGCGTTAAAGACTGAATGAATAGCTTGGTGTGACGATCAAACACGTTCTGTTTCCCCCACAATCAGTACAAGGTACATTCTGATTTGAGTAAAATTAATCGACGTAGTCGGAAAATCGGCTACTTTTCGTGCAATTTTGAGCTTAGTGGCCTCCCGCGTGCATCTATAACTCAATAGACGCACTATGTGATGACCACTTTTTATTACAAGTTGGGAACCTACCATGTTTTTGGTAATGCTGCCCCATCTTTTCATTGCTTGAGCACATTTCTGTTGATCAACTATTGGCATCATAGCTTCTTGAAGAACCGTGGAGCCTGGTCGTCTAGATCCAGTACGTCCCCATCCTAAATGTAGACACAATGACATTTATATATTGATATAAAAAATTGTCGCCCTACTGAACTAAGCTGGTGTACAAAGAAAATAATGAAAGGAAAGAGAAAAAAATCTAACGCCCGGGCCTGGCCTCCCGAAAGCCTGATAAGATTTTACGTTTTAAGAAAACCGTTCATTTTCAAACCTGGATTAGTGCAAATCGGGTTTCCATGAACCGGCTCCTAAGCCATACGCGTGAAAAACGGAGTGTCAACGTTCATATTTGGTGAACTTGCAGCACTTTGTACGTTTCAAAAGCCTTTAGTTTACATTCTGTCAGTTTTTCGTGCAATCCGAGAAAACAGAGTGAAAGCCAAGGAACAATTCCATAGATTCATTCCATTCATTTTTGAAATATATAATTAAGTGATTTATCTCTGATATAGGTTTTACGGATGGCCATTTTGTGCAGTATTAGTGGATAGAGCAACAATTTTAACTCGAAATGCTGTTGTTTGATTTTCTGTGCAATTTGTTTGGACAGTTTACGCATGCGCAGCCGTTTTTGCAGGCGTGTGTTTCTAGGCGATTGCCCCTCTCTTCCTTCTACTACAGTAGACACCACCTCGTCTCGAATACAAAAATTCCCGCTATCTAGTAAATCATCTCCCCGGCCTGCCCCCTCCCCCCCTCCTCCATGGTCAGCACCCCAAGCACCATCTCGTCCCAAATAGAAAATCGCCGCATTACGCTTATTCCCCTAGGCAGTCTTCTCTCCCTCTCCCCCGGCACCCCACCCGTTCCGTATAGAAAATCCCCGCTTATGCCCTTGTTTGATGTGCTGTTTAGAAATACCTGTGATATAGCAGTTAGTACCAACCGGTACGCTGACACCATGAGAAGGAAGACATATTGGACTAACGGCTTTATTGAACTTAACAGGACGGTCGAGTTTTAGTAGAGCTGAAACAGAAAATGACATTGTTGAGAATCTAAGATGATAAAGGAAACTTGGAATCGTTAAAGCTTTGTTCTTTTAATGGAAATCTCAAGTATTTGTTCTCTATGCGCTTTACTGAGGAGAACAGAGTACTGACAATCATTCAAGATTCTAATTTCAAAAAGGTTGCGCAGCAGCGTAAGAAGAACGTTCTCACATCACAAAACTGATAATAGGAAATTACATAGTAAAGCCACATTTTGGAATATCTAAAGGCTAAGCTTTCCTGAAGAAAACGATTTTAATTTTATGGCCGCTTTGTGATATCACTACAGGAGAACCATAATAAAATCAAATTTTGAAATTATCCCTTTTCCCACTCATTCGCCAGCTACAGATCGGAATATAATGGCTCGGGTACAGTATACACTTTTATCTGCAATTGCTCGCAACACTAGTGTACCGTGTGTCCCTTCAGCAATGTTGCGCGCAACGTTACAGACAAAGCTGCAGAAGTAGAACTTGATCCTAAACTTGCACCTTCTACGCCCAATGCCCATCTGTTTCCGGGCGGACACAAGGTGCAACTGTGTTGCGCGCAATGTTGCAAAAAAAAAAGTTGCAACAAAAGTTGTATCGTGTGTGAGGTCTTATCAAACCTCAAAGTTTTGTTACAGGAATAACATACCAATATCATTGTCCAGTGTAGATCTAATGTATCCCGGATGTACGATGATTTTTGTGATAGAGAAACGTTGTTCTGTTCCGTCGTTTCTTCTCAGATGATGTTCACCTTAATTGAATAAAAAATACCGTTTACTGCTTTACTATAATGGCCACCTCCCTGTAAAAAGCAGTTGGTCTTGTTCCTATGGCCTATGAAGTTACTCTCTCATGGCAAAGACGTCCAGAAAGTTTCACAAAGGAATCACAAATTTTTAATAAACTTTCAAACGTTTCCACAAGAAAAAGTGCTTTGCAGACTAGCTACATTTCATTATGTTCATACCAAGTTTAAGTTTGTAGCCAGGGTTGTCAGAGCTTCCATAGACGCAGTGAGCAGCTGTCACAACCCACTGATCTGTCACTAATGAACCACCACAATGGTGAGCACCATAACTTGTTAGAAATTGTACTTGCCAGGGCCAACTGTTCTTGGTTGCTGTTTGTCCATCTACAATCCTACCAGGATGTCGTCCATAGTAGCGAATACCACATGTACGACCTAGAAGAAAACCCCAGTGAGCTCTTGCCTAAGGGACACCTCACAAAGGCAGACACCTCTCTAAGACAGACACCCATGACTGGTCCAGCTGCCAGGGACACCTCTCTAAGCTGAACACTTGTTGATGGTCCCGGTGGAATCTGTCTTAGAGGGAGTTCACTTTAGGACAAGATAGAAATTACGCCGACATCGATCTGTCTTGGACCGTACAATCAGCCACTGGATTCGCGTCTCTTTCAAGACATAATAATTTAAACTGGTTGCAGGCGTTGAAATGGATCTTGGGCACGTTTCTCAAAAAATCCGATAACTTTATATATCTGCTAATTTACTCGATAAAGTTTACGGGTGTTTCTGAAAGCGCACAAACAAGTTTACGTGAGTGGGCACACATTCCCGTATTGTTTTCCATAAATTAACAGGCCCATAAACTTATCGGATCTTTCGAAACGGGCCCCAGCAATCAGCATGATATTCCGTAAGAAAAGAACGTGATTTATCTTTTGAGAAGTATCCAAGTAATCGATGCTCATGTCGCACACCATCTGTATTTTTCATGAACCACGCACGCCGTATATAATAAGACTATAACTACAATCTCTGATAAAAATGCTGATATGATAAAATAAAATTTAAAATTTGCGCGCAATTGTAGCACTAAATTTTACGGTTATTTTATAGAGAAATGTAAAAGCTATTCATAATCAGAAATGTCAAGAACCTATATATCGTGTTGCACAAGAACCAATAGATATATTCATATTCTCAGTATATTGAACCTGGAACTTGCCTGCGACAGATGATCATGAGGGGGAATCTATTCTAAAGGCCAATTTACACAATACATTTTTCGCTTACAACTCGTCGCATGCAACAACCCTACAACTTGCTTACAACTGTTGTAAGGTTTTAAAACGTTTTAAAATCCTACAACTTTTTGTTCTTGTCGCACGCAACAGATGTAAGCAAGTTGTAGGGTTGTCGCATGCGACAAAGTGTAAGCAAAAATTGTATCGTGTAAACTGGCCTTAATGGGGATATTTTTAAGGATTTCCCCACGTGAGCCTCTGTATCTTGTGTTTGACAAGCTAGTTCCAGTCCAATTCGAATATAGTGCATGTATTGTTACATGTATCAAGTGGATAAACCATTGCAAGGTCCGAATATAAACTATAATTTTTCGTCTGGCAGCGCAAGGGTCCTATCAATCCCATATACTTACCGACTGGAGGTTTAGTAGGTGGTCTAGGACCTTTCGTTGGTGGCTTTGGTCTGTGCGTGGGAGGTCTGGGTCTGCGCGTGGGAGGTCTGGGTCTACGTGTGGGAGGTCTGGGTCTACGTGTAGGAGGCCTGGGTCGAATTGTGCACAATTTGCAACTTAATCTGCAATTTACATGCATGTATTGACGATTTCTCCAACACTCTCCACGTTGCGCCCAGGAACGGCAAAATCTGTTATAATCTCGGCAGTTTGAGCCTATGAGACGAAGATGAAATCAATCAATTCTCATTTCTAGCCATCTATATCCTTGTATACTTCAAGGTAGTTCTTATTGGAAAACAAATCAAACATACAAACACCGACGAGGTGAACATACTTCAGCAATTTAAGGTGTTTACCAGTAGTATTTTGGTGATCGATTTTAACAAAACTTCCAATTTTATTTTTGAAAATTGGTCAACTTACATTTGTCTGATGAAAATGATTTTCACACAAGACACTAAGGAGGGATTGAAGATTTGATTGATGCCAAATTTTTTCAATGACACGTTGCTATGGCAACGAAAAACAAAGATCATTGAATTCAGTTTTCCTAAAATACCTCCCGTTTTCGATGAGCTCTAGAAAAATGGCTTTATAGGTGTTAAACTTTACTTTCTTGCACAGTTAACCAACTCAAAATCAGAAAGTTTTATCAGAGGGATTTTGAATAAATCGCGAAAGACTTATCAAAACTATGACTCGAAATTAAAGAACGAGAAAAAATTCCAACTTTCGCAAAATAACTTTTAATTGATGTCAAAAGTTGCCAAAAGGCTTTGCATAAACACCTTAAAATTAAGTATCGTTGAAGGTAACTAACCAGTGGTAGTAGTTGTAGTACAAAATCTACAACTTCTGCGGCACCATGTCCTCATAAACCTTGGGTATCGTGTACATTGTCCATACCTCACCCTCATTGTACAGTCAGACCTGTAGTCTCTGCATACCGCTTGTGAAAGACAAACATTTCATGTTAGTCACAAGTACTACGGTACTTAGAGTCGTTTTCGTATGAGTGGGAAACTTACCGTACCGTATCGTAACTGTACCAGTATCATAGTTTCTATAAAAACATTCCAAATCCCTCCTGTAAACGTTTCTTATCGCAACCGTACAGTGTTCCCACTCATACGAAAACCACTCTATTACCTTTCTCCGCAGGTAACTCTTGTTTTTCGGGGACCCTATGAAAATTCGGTGACGTACGACAAAGATTTGGCACGAAATGTGGAGGGGAAATAGGCGAGAGTTCCCAGCACCTCTTTTTCCATTCCCACATTCGTACCGAATCTTTGTCTCCCCAATTTTACACAGGCATCCCAAACCAAAGGGGGCTGTCCCGGGACGTCCGTGGAGGAGGCTGGGTATTAATTAGTTTTAAATAAGTGCTTACAAGTTTTGTCGCCAGGGAGGAACATTATCAAACGAAAGTTTGAATAGCAGATTACAAACCTCTTTTTTGCCGAGTGTTCCTCGTTGCTTCACGTCTTTGTCGCTTTCTTGGTGCTAAAAATAAACGAGATAATCTATATAAAGTCAAAGTCGGTCTATATCATCTATGGATTAAACTGGGCAGACCTTGATTTGACTCTGCACAGTTGTTAGTCAATCTTTCAAGTTATGGCGGGATACCTTAGCAATCAAGAGACCATAATACTAAGAGAGCGAAACTCAGTATTGATGTCTGTATTGATGTTCGTGGCGACTAAGGCTATTTTTAGTAATTTCGCCACCGCGCGCGCAAGGCTCTCAAACAATAGAATTTGATTTGTGACGTGCACGCGGACGTGACCGTTTGCTGTTGGCATTTGTATTCTATTGTTTAAGAGCCTCGCGCGTGTGATGACGAAATTACCTTATAGCCTTAAGGCGTTGTTACACGAGACGATTTTTAACGACGATTTTCTGCGCAACGGCGTTGCACTAAAAATTGGTTTCGTGTAACATGGTACTTGGAACGATTTTCCTTGCAATTTTTGCTTCGGCAAAGTGTTGTGAGTTTTTGAATTCAAGTCAAAAACTCGCAACGCAAAATATTGCAAGTTGTTGCAGCGTTGTGCGGAAAATTGTTGTTAAAAATCGTCTCGTGTAACACCGCCTTTAGTCGCCGCGAACATGGCACAGACATCAACATGAGTTTCGCTCTCAGTATTATGGTCTCTTGTTAGCAACATTATACTTATAAATTGCGTACTTGTAGGAGATAAGGAATATGTCTTCATTTTAAGACACAAACTTTCATATTGCGTTATCGTGTCAAGTAATTGCGTTATCGTGTCAAGTAATTGCGTTTCTATGTCAAGTCATTGCGGTTTTGTGTTGAAGTCATTGCGTTTTCGAGTTCAAGTCAATGCGTTTTTGTGTTCAAGTCAAGACTGTCTTCCTTTCCCTTCCATTCTCTTTTCCTTTCCTTTCCATAGT
Source organism: Telmatactis stephensoni (assembly GCA_029948255.1). Classification (NCBI taxonomy): domain Eukaryota; kingdom Metazoa; phylum Cnidaria; class Anthozoa; order Actiniaria; family Isophelliidae; genus Telmatactis; species Telmatactis stephensoni. Next base: position 46,342 of record JALIZF010001894.1, on the reverse strand, counting down.
CTATGTCCACTAAACAACAATATCGTAACCAACGAAGTTTTGTAAAACCTCATCAAAAACGCAATTCTGCCGCGCCGTCTTCGTGTAGGGGATCAAAAATGCGCACGCGTATAAACACGGCCTCGAAAACACTCCACAGAATTTATCAAAATTGGTGCTACTTACCGTTTCGTATCAAGCAATTGTTGTACATCAGGTTGGTTTGCTGAGCGTCTAAGGCACTAAGCTTTTTATAAGGCGACTTTCCATTTAAAGGTCGTAAGGCTTTCAGTGTTGGCTGACCATTCCTTGAAAAGGCGGTAAACGGGTAGTGCATAATCGATCCATAATCGTAGGGGATTCGCATTGAATCGATTTTACCTCGGCTATATTTCTCAAACGCATTCTCAAATCCTATAAAAGAATATCAAAACCAGATTCCAATTATTCCCTTGAGAATCAAAAGATAAAGAAGTGATAATCACGTTGGATGAACGAGCAACAGACGACAATGGGAAATGTTGAAGTTCATCCAAGATGTCCGCCGTGACGTCACTTGTAACCGAGCAATAGGGTGTGACAACTGTATAAAATAGAATGCGTGACCTACCCGGTAGAATGTTGGCTTTGATTACTCTGACGTAACTGTCACGATCGGGTCTACTTTGCTCATGCCAAAAACCAACAGCGTGACCGATTTCATGTACCATTACGTGCTGAAATTCACAACCATCACCGACTGAGAGAGTAGTTTTGCCTCCTATACGGCCAACGTTACACCAGCAACTAAAAAAGAAGTGACAAAAAAGTCAGTTTCTTCACAAACACTTGTAAGGCCTTACACACGGTGAAATTTTTCTTGAAACTTTTTCTGCAACATTTGTCTGAAACACTGCGCCTAACACAGCGTTGTACCGTGTGTCCACCCCTGCAATAGTTGCGCGCAACAGTTGCAGGCCTAGGATCGAGTTCTACTTCTGCAACGTTGCACCCATTTTTTTAATTTTGTGTTTAGAGCAGATTTCGGTTGAGTGTGATCGAAACGGATCGCGCCGAGCCGTGACCGTGTTCTTGATGTGTTGTCTAAAAAAACTCCTGCATGCCGTAACCGTACGTGCCGTGACCGTACGATGCCGTTTTCACAGTCATGCGAAATCTACTCTATTTGGCACTTACGTAACTCATGAGTAGGCTTCGTATGACTGGGCCGGGAAAACGGCAGGAATTTGGAATGTTGTTATAGACATCACGGCACTGACACGGTCACGGCATGGCGCGGTCTGTTTCACACTAATACGAAATCTACTCTATAGCTCCTGCTCCACAGAGTAAAGTTATGTGCGGATAATTTTGAAAGCGCACCAAATTTTTTCTCCGTTTCGACATCTTGTGACGAATGCGTATATTTCCACAATTAACTTAGTTAAACTGAATGTAAGCTAGTGAACCAAAGTAATGACGCTACGTAGTGTGAACGGATGGCATCAAACCGCATCAAAACGTGTGCGTCTTCAAACGAAAAAACACTAGTGTGAACGGGACCTAAGTAAAATCATTCTGGCTAGAGAATAACGAAAATAGGATCGAAGAGTTACTATACCTACCCTTTTTGTCTGAAGAACCAAAGGTAATCCTTTTGGTTTGTTCTTGGGATGAACCGTATACACGTACTTGTTTCCCACTCTTTCATGGCTTTCTTGATCGCATCAAGGGCATCAGGCATCTTCTCTATAAAGAAATAGACCGCGAAAGATTCTCTCTTTATTCTATTCAGTGTGAATCACGGTGATTAGTCAAATGGTAGTCGATGCATTACAACCAAAACATAGTTAAGAAAGTGATCAAAAATACATAATAAATGCTCATGATGGGGTACGATAATTTCTTCTTTTGCTTGATTTTTTGGGGTACCACAATATTTCATAATTGCCACATAAGCAACATATGCAGACTTATTGATTAGTAATAGCAATGTTGAGAAAAACACAAGAAAAGAAAAATACAGCATTTCACTCTCAACTCCAACTTGTTGATGAAGGGTTTATGTGAATCTCTCTCTCTCTCTCTCTCTCTCTCTAGATATGAGGGTGCCAAAATTTGGAATAGTTTGCCACTTTGTGTTAGATCCTCACAATCATTTACTGAATTCAAAACGAAACTATCTAACTCCTGTAAATAGAACAGTTTGTAATTTAATATTTTAAATATTGTAAATTAGTTTTGATTTTAACCATATTTGATCCACGGCTTCCATGGAAAGCAATTTTTTAAAGTTGATGGAACTACCGTGACTAAATAAAGGTGATTCATTCATTCTCTCCCAGGCGATATTTTTTGGAGTGTTGTAAGATTCGTTAACACTGCTTTGATACGTCATTGGAACAATTGACTTACGAAGACTGCAGTCTATCTCATACGGTATAACTCCACCAGGCCATCGAATACTAGGATCTTTGCTCGCTGCTCGACCGGCAGTACTCCCAAATATATCGATGTTCCGTCTTTGCTCGTCGGTGAGCGCAATGTCTCCTTCGAAAACGTTGTTAGGGAGGGGAGGGCTGGAATGCTTAGCTAAAACAAAGAAAAAATATATCAGTCACAGGTTACGGAATGACCAGTCAACGCATTAAGTGGGCGTGGCACCCTTTATTAGGTAAGGTATAGTCTAATACACTACAGCCAAACCTTCACTATCGGACACCTACGGTACCTGCGGACACCTTCCATAAGTGGACAGCAACCATCGACCCCTCGTCCCGCATTGCAAACGCTACACTTAAATCTGGTTTTTATCACGAACGACAGAAGCCAAAGCGGAATCGAAGCAACACGAAAATACTACATTTCTCACCTGAGTCTGGGTATATTGTTATATGTTGCTTCCGCTTCGGCTTCTGTCGTTCGTAAAAACCGGGCACAAACCTCCTATTAGTGGACACGTCTCGTAAGCAGACACCACTTCTTTCCTGCCCCCGAAGGTGTTCGCTTACGAGAGGTTTAATTATATCAATTTCTATTCTTCCTGAAAATCTAGAGTTCTTTTGGGACCTCACTCAATGTGTAGCTCTCACAGCTTTTCCATGAGTTCTCCACCCCATGTATTCAAAATAGCTAGGTATAGTGGTAAGAGGGAGTAATTCTATGATTAAGTAATTATCTATGCTAAGTTGGTGTAATATCTAACGATTTCAATCAACAACAAAAATGATGTAGATGTAAATTTAAACTGGCAGTATTTTGTTAATACTTTTAAACTTTCTTTAATTAAAGTCCATCCATCCATCCATCTAGTAGTTCGTTCGTTCATTCAGGGGCCGGCCGCGGATTCGAGATGCGTGCGAAAACTAAAGCGAGAATCAAGATTTTCAGATTTTGTTATTTTTTAGGTAAAGAACACGGATGAAGAAATAGCGAAAGGAAGAAACGGAAATTCAACGTTTTATTTGTGGATCGCGACTGACTCTGCATGACTCATTCGGACCTTTGTGTGTATATAATTTCACTCAGCAGCTTTTTCGCAGAATACACTATACTGGCCAAAGGAGAATCCACATTGACACTTGTGTGCAAAACGACTGCGCATGCGTACATTTTCCAAAAGAAAATTGCACAGAAAATCAAATCTAACAGCATTGTGAGTTAAAATTGTTGCTGCATTTACTAATTTTACAAAATATGGTCATTCGTGAAACCCTATGTCAGGGATAAATAATCAGGTATTTATTTCAAATACAAAAATTGTACAGATTGGGCTACCTGTGGTTTACCGAAATGGCTGGCTCGGAGTGTAAGAAACATTGTGAAGAGTGTAAACTAAAGGCAGTTAAAGCATGAAAAAGTGCTGCAAAGTGCTGCAATTTTCTCCAAAGATGAACTTTAGCACTCAGAGAATTCCTTATACTTTCAGTTTGAACAACATTTTGCACGCGTGTGGCACACGAGAAAATTACTTTAAAGCTAATTCTTCAATGTACAAATTTGTTCAAGTTACAAAGTTGGAGTTGGGTTATTTATGTAGAATCAACACACTGATAAGTTCCAAATTTTAAAAACCGTTGACAGTACTTAACTGATGCACTCGACCTTCCTCTGATTATCTTTCTTACGGCTGATTCTTGTCCAAAACCTTCAGTGACGATCATTCGGCAAATGAAATCAAAATAAACAATCGCGTACAATTTTAACGATGCAAGGACGCTTCATTCACTATAAATCTATTCACGAAAATTTATTCTTTTATTACTCTTCATTTTATTTATGACATAATTTTTAGACTGCTGGTCTTTGATTGGTTCCGATACCTCCCCAAGGACATTGGACAACGATATTATCATTACAATGAAACTTCGCCGAATAGACTACCCCGATTAGACATTATAATCATTAAGTGTCTAGGTAGCGCAGCGGTCTAAGGTGATATCTAAAGGTATGGATTAGGGTCCGGATATCGTCTCCCTCCCTGGCCTTCGGGCTAAGACAACTGTTTTATGTAGCACCGGGATAGCGTGGATGGGGCCGAAATCTTCATCCGGAACGTAAGTCGATTCGATGTCTCAGCTTCTATGAATGTCTCGGGAGAATCGTCCCAAAATTTATTTTTTATTTTTCAAAATTTTATTTAATTTCTTACTCTGCTTCCGGGGGGTCCGATTTGGGAGTTACAGGTTCAAATCCGGCCGAGGGCACAAATCACTTTCTTTTTATTATTATATATTTGTTTTTTCTTTCTTTTCTTTTCTTTTTTCGTTTTTCTTTCTTCCTTGGATACCATTTTTGCTGTTTTTCTCTTAATACTGTCTCAGCTTCTTTGAATGTCTTGGGAGATTTAAAATTTAACTTTCCTATTTTTCAATTGTTTATTATATTCTTTCTGCACTTTGGATCCGGGGAACCGATTTAGGTTTTACAAGTTTGAGTCTCGCCGATGCCGGAGTTATTCTTTTTTCTTTTTCCTTCTTTTCTGTATTTTTTTCCTTTTCGTAATTCGTTGCGAGTTTTTTTTAATGCCAAAATATTGCTTTGCAAAACGGAGATTTGTTATATTTTATGCCAAAAGTAGATATTTGCTGGTATTTATACAATATACAAACAGTAAGACAGATGTTTCAGTAAATCAAAGAATCTGTAGCATAGCCATAGCATGAAAATATAGCCATGTAAAGATTGTTTTTTATGTATTAACTCGTTCAGAGTAGGAATACGGTACCATGAAGAGACCATAATACTAGTATTATGGTCTCTTGGTACCATGAATATTTAATGAGCCGTTAGGTAAATACAGTAAATGTACCAAAAACGGATAGTCCTCCAAACATATCGTCAAAGCGAAGGAGGTTTTTTTTTCACTCAGACTGATACAATACATACCAAATGAAAACTAAAACATTAAAGATACATGATCCGGGTGGAGTTTTGCCTATTTTAACTTTTTTAAACTTTTTTCTTGAGATATCGACGATTCTTAAGACGTTCACGATCATTTCTTTGTAATTTGACATGTTATTCTTAATTGTACTTTAGGTCAGTCGGGGTTAGGATAGCTACTAAAAAGTGATAGGAAGTTGTAATTTGCCGTTGAAAATGATGGATGGATGGATGGATGGATGGATGGATGGTGGGATGGATGGATGGATGGATGGATGGATGGATGGATGGATGGATGGATGGATGGATGGATGGATGGTGGGATTTCAGTTCCCCATTGCCCGCGACATCGCGTGAACTTTTTACGGGTCTATCGTTGCCCTTTCAACGCGAAGGTAAGTCATTTCGCATTTCCCGCAAATGCGAAAGGCAAATGCGAAAGAAAAACTCACGTTTAAGTGCCAAACGCGCAACGTCTGGAGCGAAAAAGGTCACGTGATTCTATCTGCCCTCTGCAGTTTTCCGTTTACGTGAAGCTTAGAGTCGATTTCGTATGACTGTGAAAACGGCACCAAACGGTCACGGCATGAATTTCGAATTATTTTATAGACAACACGGCACTGACACGGCCACGGCACGGCGCGGTCCGTTTCACACTCATACGAAATCTGCTCTAAGGCTCGGAGGCACGATGCAATATTTCTTATAATTTTTTCTGTAACATCGCGCTCAACAGAGTTGCACCGTATGTCCGCCCCTGTAACTGTTGTGCACAATGTTGCACCGTATGTCCACCCCTGTAACTGTTGTGCACAATGTTGCACAAGTAGAACTTGATCCCAAACCTGCAATTGCGCGCAACAGGGACCTCTTGAATAAAGAATTTATGTGACTGATAGAACTAATTAACTTACGGTCAGGTTGAAGTTCTAAGTTTGCTTGTAAAATTAGATCAAATGAGCTTGTCTTTTCAGGGTCTGACGAGTGAACTGTGCACACAAAGCACACCAGCACAACCCCAGCGAACATGCTACGCATTGTCTGGAAATGAAAGAGATATGGGTGAAGTAAATTAACAGGACCAAAAATAGGTAACAAAGTTGTTTGTTTCTGTATTTTTCATTCGTACACTGAGCACTGTTGTGAGGGTGGGTGGGTGGGGGGATTTGAGGGGGGATGGATTGGGTACATTGTATGAGGATGTGGGGGATTGTCTGGACGGGAGGTTACACTAATCGCAGTGCAAAATCACAGAAATTAACTAATAACGTGCCCTTCAAGAAACATCCGTAAACTTTGTCGGGTAAGTGTACGTTGCTATGCAACGGTTGCTATGCAAAATAGGGTCTTGTTCTGGCGATAGACGAACGCGTTTTTTGCGGGAATCATTTGACTACGGTGGGCCGGGGCGACGCACACCTGACAAAAAGGACTCGTTTTTGTTGTTATTGCGCATGCGCGGATATTTTACTTCCGGTTTCTTTAAAAAGCTTTAATCTTTGGTGGATTTCATCAAAACGTAGTGTTTCTTCAATGTTTATGTTCTTTGCGTTTTAAGAATGGTCTCCAAATAAACTATGCAACAGTTACTATGCTAATTTTGTACTGTTGGGATTCCTTTTGATTTCATTGGGGTGAGAGGAATCAGGAAACAGGAAGTTCAAACTCGTCTGCAGAGCGAGTGCGGAAGAGGTATGTCCCGGGTTACTCCTAATATTTTGCTAATATGGATGCGCAGCGCGTCAGGCTTTTTGGGCTCGCCACTTGGTAAATACGGTATTAGAGTAAAATTTGGAGTTTTCCGATGACAAGGAAGCAAAAAAGCCTCGTCCAAAAGCCTTCAAAATACATCTTTTCCTATCTAGGATTCGTAAAAAGTCGGGTTTTTTTTCGGTTTGGGTCTGAGGTTTTTGGGTACTTCCGGTCTCCGGCTTGAGCCGCGGCGCCGCATATACCCAGCCATTTTCTGACCAAGTACCTTCCCCCGTGCTTAAAGGTCCTTAAACATGGATTCATGTCCACGACCTTGTAAGGTACTAAAGGATAATCTGATATCCGATACCGAAAAGCATAATTTTAAAACACGATGATTGATTAGCACCCCGCTGGTAGTCTTCATTAGATGTGAAGGTATCTTAATAAAAGGGTCAATAAATGTTGTATTTTTATACTTTTCTTTGACAACACGAAGCCAAGGAACATCAGTAATCTGAATGTGTGGATTTATGCTCACGCGCAGCCATGTTATAAGAACATGTGGTACAAACATTTACCACATTTTGAGCAAAGTTAGCACTCAGTTAATTGTTACGATGATTAATGGGACTGAAAACCAAAGGAGAGAACTGCTCAGCTCACATACGACCCCAAATCCTAAATCCATCCAACAAAACAAATCCCCTCAATATTCCAAAAATAAGAGATACAACGGATATAGCGTTCGTGGTAAATCAAGCGAACTATACCTGAAACCAAATCTCCAAAATATTCCAAAGCCAAATATAAGTCGTCCAGAGCTGAAGCACGGATATAGCATTCGTGTTTTCAAAAACTATACTTAATACCTACAAAGACACCTGGAACACCTTACCTTAGTCTTTGATTTTTTTCTTTCCTTTGTCACGGTTGGTATCAATCTCCTAGCATAAGATGGGTATCTGCGTGTAAAACTACCAGGATTTATATTCTCTTGTTGATACAACCGTGGAGTATCAATTTCCAAAGCACGTTATAACAGTGACTCTACGGGAAGCCAGTATGACATCATTTCCTGTACGTTCTTCTTCGTTCTTCCTGTGCTGATTATTTCGCAACTTTTTCTCCCTCCTCCGCGTCCTCGGAGACCCAGGGCGTCAGGGACCTGAGTCTCCAAGGACGCCTCCTCCGCAGCTCCGCAGGTAACTCCTTGGGCTTCCTTTGGCAACGGTTATTGGGCTTCATTTGTACATCCTAAACAGGAAGCCCAAGAACAGAGAAAACATACAGTGATACCTAAATTTATATATCATATTGGCGAAGTGGGGAGGGGAAAAGGAAGCAGGAATGGGCTCCCTCTGCTTTTGATGTTTAAATAAATAAATAAATAAATAAATAAATAAATAAATAAATAAATAAATAAATAAATAAATAAATAAATAAATAAATAAATAAATAAATAAATAAATAAATAAATAAATAAATAAATAAATAAATAAATAAATAAATAAATAAATAGATAGATAGATAGATAGATAGATAGATAGATAGATAGATGAATAAATGAATAAATAAATAAATAAATAACCTCTTGTCTGCATCAGCTGAAGGAACGAAACGTTGGCCCAACCGAGCCACGTTCAGACTGACGGTCCGAGAACTGAACACACGGAGAATTCTATAGGCACGCGGTTTTCAAAACTTCAAAATTTCTTTCGTAATATCACTTTTCTACCATAATAACACATTTAAACGTTTCATTTCAATTCTCGATTTGAAACAAAAGAGTTTTTCATTTTTCTATTTACTCCGTAGCGAAGTACAAGTTCGGCTTGTTTTCATCTAAGCTAAACTATAGCTACTGCAAGTGCATGTCCTAGTTGCCTGTCGTCGCGAGCGCCGAAAATTGTCCACTTCTTCTACAATTTCACTACAGCTATCCGCTTCTTACTATTGACCTCAGTTGATTCTCTGACCTCTCATCCTATCTCTAGCTATACAGAAGTGCCATATTAGATGGCAATACGTCAAATATGGTAAGATTGCTGATTTAAAAAGTAATAATTTAGCGGTAGTGGGAATTAAAGTTTTCAATCCCATAATACTGATCCCAACCCTTTGACTGGCCTTCTCACCGGTACATCATTAATTCAGCTTAATTTGCTCATTAAAATTTAACTTGTTATCTATGTTGACTCTACCCTGGGCCCCAGGGGTTTATTATTCGCTTTCTTTAGAGAGTTTTTCTCTTGTAGGCGAGCGCCGAAGGCGCGAGAAGCGAAAATATTTCGTCGTGTGACTCTCCTATCAAGTATAAAATAAACGTCGGAACGTGACGATAAACCCCTGGAACCCAGGGTATGGTGACTCCCAAGACTTTTAGTGAATCTGATATCTTAATATCTCTACCTATTAAATTAATACTAGTATTATCTTGAGTGATATTTGAATGGTCGTTCTTACTGTCATTTTTGTCATAAATGTACATAGCCTGGTATTTTTTCAGGTTTCCCTCCAGTAGATTGCTCTCGTACCAATCTGTTGCTCTAATTGCAATTTCTTTAAGCTTGGCGGTAACACTGCTGATTCCTTTCCCTTTTTGGTAAATTTGATGGTTATCGGAATACAGGGGGATATTAGAGTCGACTTTATATATGAGATCGTTCTGGAAGATGTTCCATATCCTTCTGACTAATATTAATCCATTTTCTCCTGTCATTGAAGACGTTTCTACTGCTTTTAGTTTAAACAACCATATTGTACTACTTTTACAACACAGAGCTAATCTAAAAATTTGCTTTCTTCCATAGTTTCTTCTCCTCCTTAGCACTAGCCACACGCGCTACTTAAGCACCTATTTCTATATAGTAAAAACAGCTGTACCTATGCAACATAAATTCCGCGTACAACAAATCACTAAACACTGAGACACTACGATTAATACAATAACTCAAAGTTTCAAATAAAATGCAATTTTCATACAATAGTGAGTAGCCACACGTCCTCATGCATAGAGTACCTATTTTTTAAAGTTTAGAAACTCCTTAGTAACAGTTGTGTATTTATTTGTTCTTGTTTTCAAACGTTCGTCATCGTCGTCAAAGAGACAAAGACTGTTTTCCATTTATTGACTTAGCTACAGTTTGATTATATAGCCTTTTGCTATGGTAATACCCAAAATAATACAGCTGATTGGCTACTTTTTTGTATGTTGCCATGGTCGTGATAAATAAATAAACGTTGTTATGGTGATGATAAATAAACAAAATATTCATATAAAAACGGCAGTACACGGGAATTTTACACTTTATTCAGTTATGTAGTCAAACTGAACAAAATGCAGGAAATAATGTTATATTTTTACGACGACAAGAAGAAAAAACAATTACAGACTGGTGTAGTGAAACGACTTAACGGTAAGACATGAGATTGCCGCAATAGCAAATTCTGAAATTATTAGGACTGATGATCTTTGAATACCGAGCGTTGTAGCCTAATTACAAATTGCTGTTTTGATTGAGTAACTATTACAACTTACTTAAATCTGGTTGATTAGAAGACAAATCCACTAATTGATATAGGTGTTGCTAAATTGGACAGTTTCTTGACTTTGACATAAATTCCCAAATTACAGCAGTTGATTGAAAATACTATAGCAACAGCAACGTGCCCTCCATTTCTGTGCCGGGCCTATCAAAGAATTGAGGAGGTTTTTTTCACTGTTTATGAAAGTGCTATAACTAAACAAATGGTCCAAAACTAGGATTGACGATGTATCGCGATTCTCCCATCATTTTGTTATACAAAGGGACGGCGTTATTTTCCGAGGAATTTCGGAAAGCACCAAGAACGTAGAACGCAACAAACGTACGAGAAGTGCTCGCGCAATCTGTTGCCACGGGATACAATGTAGATCTCTAATAAATAAATAAATAAATAAATAAATAAATAAATAAATAAATAAATAAATAAATAAATAAATAAATAAATAAATAAATAAATAAATAAATAAATAAATAAATAAATAAATAAATAAATAAATAAATAAATAAATAAATAAATAAATAAATAAATAAATAAATAAATAAATAAATAAATAAATAAATAAATAAATAAATAAATAAATAAATAAATAAATAAATGAAAGAATGTAAAGACTAATACTACGAAAAGGACAATCGTCTAATATATACTTATAATTAGTAAAAACTATACAGGATTTAAATATGAGCGCGCGGACCTCTCCTGTGTTTGTTGAGTTCTACGTTCGGTGCTTTGCGTAATTCCGCATTTTTTTTCCTTAAGGATATGGACATTCGCGGGAAAATGCAAATAAATGAAAAATCGCTGCAATTAAGCATGTTGATAAATCATCATGAATCTCATCAAATAAGGCCAAAAAAGTTGGGGGTCACCGTTAAATTTCGAGAGCTACATCGCTGAAAGTTGGCCAATTTTGCACTTTGCAGAGCCTTCTTCATAAAGCATAAAGTAAAGAGAACGAAAATTTGTTTTCCGTGAAAAAATTACCGGACATAGTAAAAAAGGTACAAGAATGCTTCTCCAACTATCCATCTGTTTTAAAAACGTTATTTAGATGCCGTATCAAAAAAGCAAGTTACTTTTTTAGCCGCAACAACAAGTAATGGTCTCCAACAAAATTGTCGCATTCTTTCGAATTCATGGATCAAAATTTGGCAGAAAATGTCGTTTTTCGGTATAGAGGGGAAAGGAAAGGAGAGGGGGAGGGGGACAGTCCCCCTCCGTTCCTTTCCCCTCCCCTCCCCAGAGCCGCTACGCAGGCTATTGCAGGCCTTCCCTTCCTTCTCCTCCTCCATAGTCCCCCTCCCCCTCCTTTCCTTCCACTTTGGGAGCTGTACTTTGGCAGTTTGAAATTCAATCGTAACGTAATATTTATTTGACAACACACCAACACGTAAATTCTCACCAAAATGACTTGAAATTTATTAAAGCAAAGAATAAACTTCATCCAGGACTTCTCCAGAATACATGACCGATGTAGTGAAACGAATTTGATTCGTTTTTACGGCCTACAGGATGATATTTCAAAAGCAACGGCAACCTTTCTTCTAGTCCTTCTGCTAAACTAACAACCAATCACAGTCAACATTTTACTCCCTTGGGACTCTTTTAAAGCATGCGCTGTGAGGACCTACTAGGCAGATTGTCTTTCCGGTTGTAGAGTTGCCTAGAGCCCAAGTGGGTTGAATCGAGTGGGATCTGGGGACGAGAATGGTTTTCAAGATAGCTTTGAAATGTAAGATGCTCAAAATTACGGCAAATAACTCGCAAAAAAAGAAATCAAAGAAGACTAGAAACACTGAAACAAGGCTTTTTGGGAAACACTGAAAGAGATATCGGCTTTTTTCTTACTTTTTTGTCTAAATTCACTCTAGTCCTCTATCTACCAAAGCCTATTTTGAGCACAAAATTCGTACTATAGCGAGCTGTAGCTCAAAAACGAACACGGTAGCCTATCGTTTTTATTATATCAAATCAATAAGAGTAAGGTAACCTATCAGATAGTTCAATTTTAACAAAAATCTGTCCCGTTTTCGAGATATTCTCAAACACTTACCGTGTAAAGCGGTTTTCAAGCTAACTCAGGGTATGTACTGGTATCGAAATATATAAATTTTTACGACAGTTGACAAATTTTGCAAATTGTTGACGTTTTACTTGTTTTTCGCTGTGTCAAAGATAGAAATAATTATTAGACTTATTATTAATTATTAATAAGTATTAGACCTGTATTAGAGTCGGATGAATGTAGATTTGAAAATATATGCGATCATGACGTTTGCCGTTGTTATGGCAACTATAAAACATAAGCACTGAAATGGACCTAAAATTCTAAAAAAATAAACCTAAAATCTTCGTTGAATTTCTTTCTTAGTTTGAATATTTCGAGTTCTTTAAATGTTCTTTCATTTGAGGGAAAATAAAAAAAATCTGTAAAAGCTGATTTTCTAAAATTTAGTAAAAATCTATTTTGCTATATGGCATTACAGAATTTTTTTATATTCCGTTGATACAATTCCGACATTAAGCAAAAAAAAAAGATGTTTAAAAATTAAGAAATTTCACCGAACAGTTTTTAAGTTATTTTGCATTAAAGATGAAATTGACAAAAAAGTGCTGTTTTGTTAAATATCTTTGTATTTCGTCTTCATTATCCGCGCTCGCTCGCTCGCTCAATATAACCATTTTCGAGCCTCCTTTAAGACGTCATTAGCTCGCTAATGACGTCTTAAAATCAGCGTTAGTGATTGGCCCAAACTGATTGAGGACTGCATCGAAGTGGCTTTCTTCAAAATCCCAAAAACCTACCGAAAATCAATTCTAAATTGAGTAGCAAACATAAGGCAATTTTGAAAATAATATCCGTAAGTAAAATAACCAAAAATAATGACCTACTTTTTTAAGGAGGCTTCCTACAACCTCTTCCAAAGGGAGAAAACAGTTGACGAAAATATTTTTCTTTAGGAGCACTAACGTTTTTGTATGAATTTTGATAAAATTCAGTCCAATTTCATTCTAAGTGGGCGTACGATGGTGGAGATCCAAAGCACTTTCTGACGTGCCACTTCAATGAGAAGTAGTCTGATATATGAACAACACATGGACAGTCGAAGAGTTGTCATGCTGCTTTGCTTTTAAAATTATTGAATCGAAATTGACAAGAATTTGTGATTTTGGGAGTTAAAAATTGCGCCTCGAATAACTCAAAATCCGTTTATACGAATCTCTCCAAAATTCGTATGCTGCTAGGCAAAGTCCAAAATATTAACGCCTTGTGTGTCGTTTTAAAAGTTTAGGTCATCTAAAACGGTGACGTCATCGTTTCGTTACTATGGTAACCCTGATGTAAACAAAACACAGACCATTAAAAACTTCAGTCTTTATGTAGTAAGTGGACGAACGTTCATAACTGTGGTGCTTTCATATACGAACTACAGCCGTTTCAAGTTGAGCGCATGTGGCTACAGCCTTATGGGATAGAAAGAAAAGTGTCAGTAAATTAATGAGATACAGTGTTGAAATACTGGCTATTTACTGTAATTTCTTACATCAGACTACAGCAGAGCGCTTAGATGATAAATAAATAACCATCATATAACGCGCGCTCTCACTGGCCGAAGGACGCGTATACTGCGAACTCTAAATATGTACACAGCAGCGCGCGCACTTTTCGCATTTTTTGCTAGTGTAAATGAACATTAAATTTGCTCAAAAACTTGAGGATTGCGCTCTAAATCTGAAAACAGCACGCGCGCACGTTTTCTATTTCTTTAGTGAAGAATCTCTTGAGCGCATGCTCGATGGCGTTGCGATTGCGTGATAGCGCGTGCAATCGCGATACTAAAACTAAACGCGATTTTGAGACGGCATTATCGGTTTACAATGACAACTAGTTGGGAGAAAATATATTCGATATTTTTCTAATTTCACTGCTTGAGTCTGTTATAAAGCAATTAAATTGACTAATTTGCAAACCACGGAGGGTCTCCGGTTTTGCGCATGCAGATCATTGCTCTCATTGTAATTCGTAAGGCTCGCCTACGCACCTGTCAAACCCGTGGAGGGAGTGCGGGTATACTTAAAAGCTTTGTTTCTCCCCACAGTCGGGCATTTGACTTTCTGTGCTGCCCGTGACTCGAGCTAATTTTTAAATCCATGTTTGCCCCACCCTCGGCATTTTGAAAATTAAAGCCAGTTTGGATCAAATTTCCTCCTTGCCCTTAATTTGCCCATGACCTCCTTCCACAAGGAAAACAATTACCAATCTTATTTGATTGATAATCGTTTTCCCACCCTTGGGGTTTTGAAAATATTTCAGCAGCCTTTGATCAAATCCCCATCCTTTCCCCACCCCAACCCCTTCAACGAGGTCAGCTTTGATAGGTAGAATATAAGCCGAGCGGTATCTTTTACAAGGCTGGTACTGATTTATATATATTCAATTTGTACCACATCTAGATAGAACCAGTAAGACTCAGCTATGGTGTTTTCTACTTGAACTACTTTCTGACGCTTCCAACGACACTATTATTACCTGGGAGGGCAATTATGGAGAATTCAGAATAGTAAACCCAGATAAATTGGCAAAGATGTGGGGAGATAAGAGCTGCAGGCCCAAGATGACCTACCAAACAATGAGCAGAGCGTTGAGACACTACTATGGCAAAGGAATACTATCCAAAGTTAAACACAAGAAATGGGGATACTGTTTCAGTCCAGAAGCTCTGAAGGTAGCCAACACTACACCTTCCTTTCATACCATTCCACCATGTGTACTACGTAGGAACTCCGATTACTATTACTGCCAAGCACCTCCATTTATTTATGATAATGAGCATGCGTATAGCAGCAAAGCGTTTTTTCCAAATTCATGGCCTTATGTAATGATGCCATTCCAGCGTGAATCAGTTTTGATTCATGAAAGCTCTAGTTTAGGGTTTCCAGTTTTTCAACATCTTTTTCATGGATTACGTGAAAATAACAAAGTGAAGGATACTTCTGAATTTCCGAATTTTTTTCCAGAGATCTGTCATAAGAGCGAAATTAGGGGAAAAAATATTTGACGTTAATGAAGAAATTCAGACTGAGAAAACTAATAATATTTTATATCAAATATATGTTGAAATTATTACATAAATATGCGCAAGGGCTTATGGTGCACGTTAAAACGCAAAGAATTCTGGGAAAATGCAAGGAAAGTCCAAATCAGCTTTAAAAAAACGTTGTTATAGAAAAATAAACTTTAAAATTAAAAAATTAAAAAAACAAAAGCAAATAGGAATTAATTAAAAATGGCGAATTTAATCAGATTTAATTCTCATACAATTCGAATTCAAAGCAAATACTCAGTGAGATTGGATTTAAGTTTATCAAAACCGAGTTCACATTAGACTACAGCGTTTAAAATATCCTTGACGGTTTACAGAAGAAATTTACGCACAAAATAAAAGCACGAGGTTCACTGCAACGACGAAGTGGTGTTTGATTGATTGTGAATTGGCAGCGGGCTGAAGAAATAGAAAGAAGACGAATGCCCAACATATAACCGTAATATCTACATTTGTATTTGCATTAAATTGCAAGAGAAAATCTATATTCGCCATTTTTATAAACTAATTCCTATTTGTTATTCTTTTAATTTTTGAAGTTTATTTTTTTATGACAACGTTTTTGCAATTAAAACGGTGTACCTATAATTATAATATGATTAAGTCGGATTTCTTTGTTATTCATGGGCTTTATATCGCTTATATCCCGATCACTATGAATTCAAGGGATTTATCTAGATAAATCACTTGAATTTATAATTCCCGGGGTTTATCTAAATAAATCACTTGAATTTATAATTCCGAGACTTAGAAATTTTCTGACTAGCTCTATGTTTTAACTATATTATGCTACGTTGAATTATCCTACTGAATCCCATAGCTCACACGAAACTCGCGCGCTGATTGGCTATCAAGTCCATCGAGGAGGGAGATCAAATCAGCGTGGAATTGCCCACTTACACAGGCAGCCCGCGACTGTTTTGATTCCTTTTCCTTCTCGTAATCGGTGTTTGAAAAATAAGCAAGAATAGAAAACTATTATCATGTCTGAATAGCAAGCTTTTGATAGTTAGGGGAACAAAATTTGCGACTTTTAATACTTAACTTACTTTTCTCGCAGGGTCAATGAAATGCTCCAGACCATTTTTCCTGACGAACAAGTGTTGTTTTGCCATTCATGAGATCGACATTCCTTCAGGACAATGTTTACATGGTTTTTCAGTTCCAATTGCAGTCAAATAAAGTAAACAGTTTCCAGAAGTTTGACCGAATAATTTTGTGATTTTCATTCACGACTACAGCTTCATTCTCATTCGCTGGCTATTTTTGTGTACTTGCTCTTGAATGGTTTGCCGTGCGCTTTGAAAAAATGGACAAAATTGTATTTATCTATTTTTTCATGTCCGTTATGAGATTCAAGGAAAATTCATTTCCCGACTCGGGAATTCCCTCGTCATCCAATGAATTTTCCTATAGAATTTAAGCACAAACTTTTCTTTATTTTCTTGGTTTTTAGCTTTCAAATAGCAATACAATTTAGATGACTTGGGTATAGTTCAACGAAGACGTTCGTAAACAAACTCAAAAATGTTCGCTCGTAAATTGATCTATCGTAAATTTCGCGGACCGACTCGTTTCGAAAACGCTCTACCGATCTTTTAGTGTGGGCCTACCGCGAACAATGTGTGCATTTGTATGTGGTTTGAGCGTATTAGACAACATATTTACCCTTAAATTTCGGTAATTCAGCCGCCGTGATTTCCAACCATGAGCTCCGCTTAATTAATTCCACGCATGCGCTCTACTATCTACACGCATGCGCTTTACCTACTAGACTGCGATTTGCGACCGAACGCGAAAAAAAAGCCCAATTTAAGACTCGGGCATTCCTATGGAAGCCCGAGTAATGATACATTGTCTGAGTAAAAATGTAAATTAATGTAAACATCTCGTAAGTAGAGTACAAACACTAAAAGTGTGCAATACTTTGTGTCATTTAGTACTAAATAGCACTAATTAAACAATAGAAAACAAAAGAATTTGCATAATTTAGCACTATTTAATACTATTTATGTTGCACACTTTTAGTGTTTGTACTCTAGTATACTTTTAATTCAATATATGTAAATCGTTTAAATAGTTTAAATCTGAATAGCTGTACGTAGGTTAAATGTTAACGGAAATAAATTAACGGTTCCTCGACGTGTTGTTTTGAACATTTCTACTTGAGCGACAGATAGACCATGGATGGGACAAAAAAGTGCTCAAAACTATGCATTGAAACAATATCAAATCTTTTTGTTTATCCTCAGATTTCAGAGTAGCAAATACTGCTAAAAAATAATATCTCCGAGACTCGGTCACACTCGCTACCACTACATTCGATATACTTTACAACAACACTCAAACTCACTCGCTGTCAGTTCGTTGGGTACTCGTTTTTCCACTTGATTTTTGAATATTTTTAAAGTCATCCATTGTCAATAATGAGTTCACAAATGGAAAACTGTTTGCGATTTGTTAAAGAGAGAGGCATGCACAGGATAAATTGAGAGTTGTCTAATGATGACACAGCGAAACAAAACGAAAGGAGATAAAACAGAGAAAAGGAAGTTGAGTAAGATATAATGATTGATTATGTACGAAAATGAGAACGATTGGAAAGATTGTAAAAGAGCAAAGAAGTACTTGTGTGTATGGCACGCTTGCACACATCGGAGTCGGTATGGGAATCGTAAGAGGAGCTAATGACCACGTGTGAACTGAAAATCGGAGTCACTACTTTCGATTTAACCTGTGCTTCGTGATCAGACATGGGTCGTATGGTGGCTAATGAAAGCGCCCTTGTATACCTTCAACTCGATCACGTTGAGCTGCGCCCTTCGTAATTCAGCACTTGTGCTGCAAGGAAGGGTGTGAGCCACACCATGCAAATTGAATCTAAACGCAAGGAGGGCCATAAGCCTCGCTTCGGATAATGTTTCTTCGTTGTTTTTACCGCGAGTTTTCCGCAAAATGGCCTGGGCATGAGCTCTTCAATTGGCCAATTCTTCCAATTCTGATTCTGATCCTTTGGTTCATACAATATCATATAATCGTAAACGGAATCGTAAAAAAACTGATCCTTCCGACATGCAGTGATGCCGTCGATTGTTCGTTTTTACTGAGGGAGGAAAAACTGGAGTACCCGGAGAAGAAAAACCTCGAAGCAAGGGAGAGAACGAACAAGAAACTCAAGCCACATGTGATGCCCCGTCAGGGAATCGAACTTGGGACCACAGAGGTGACAGACCAGCACTCAGATCAAAGCTTCTTACGATTACGATTACGACTCCGACGCATATATGACGCTACTTTGGACCAGGTTTTAGGGAAAGGCAATGGGAAGAGCAATGGAAATTTGATAGTTGACAGTGAATGAGCAAAAACACAAGATAATGCACGAACATGGCATAAAAGAATAAAAAAGGAGTATGTCAAAAAAGCGCAGTGCATTGTGAAAGGTAGAAATAAACGGGAAAAATAGAAGCATTAAATTTGAGGGAGAGAAGAGAAATTTGAGAAAAGATGGAATAGTAAAAAAAGGTAAAGCACTATATTTAACGTCGCATGTTCTACTACTACCAGTCCTACTACTATTTTCTATAACCTTATTGGTTCTATTAAGTAGATGGGAAAAGGGACGTGATGAAGAGTAGAAAGGAAGTGAAAAAAGCAGAAAGTACCCAGGGACAGAGATATGAAATCTGACTCTACCCTGAAGTCACCGAAGGGCGCCGCTGAGTTCTATTAAGGTTTCAAAATGTCAACAACAAAAACAGCATGGAAAAGGTAAACTTCAATAATCTAAAGAGAATCAGTTAAAGTGATGATTCTCAATGCTCAATGCTCAATGTTTTATTTTAGAATTCAAGTGGAAAAAACGTTTGTTGCCCTTTGCCCAGCAGCCTTTAGGTCGTTTACTGTTTTAAAAATAGACGTGGGCCATGAATGTGTGGGTATGTATCACGCGCCCGGAAATCAACTACGCAAGCTTCTTCCCTTTTTGAACGTATTCCGAGACAAATGATGCTATCATCATAGTCATCTACCGTGACAAGCATCTGTCCGTGATCATCACTATCATGAACAGGACTAACATCACGACCATCGCAAACTGCAGCGACAGAAGAGCGAGAAACAAAATGTTTACAAGCAGCAAACAACACACTTTCGGTTGTAACAACAAAAGTCTGATCTACGCAAAATAATTTCGATAAAAATACACGATCACTTGCATTGAGGTAACGGATATCGAGTCGGATTTCCTCGTAGGATCATCAGTCGGTGTATAGAGGATGTTATGTTCGTCAGTGAGATAGAATGTACAGAACTATTTGCCAGATCTTCAGTGGAAACGGAAAGCCGAAAACGATAAGCATGACAAGTGTTAATTGAAAACTTTGTTGTTGAATGAAAGGGGCTACCATTCGATATAAAACGACCTTAGTTGTTAAAAACAATACTAGGTAGTTAGAGGTACGCAAAATTATCGCCGTAAAGGTCAGAGTTAGATGATACCGAAAATAAGATGCGATCAGCACGAAGTTGGGTGGCTATTAATGAAAAAAAAAAAAATGATGATCCGATGCCTTTGACATCTTGGAAAGGCGGGTTGTTTTTTTAACTTTTTAATACGGAACAACGTCAACTGTTCATGTCTAGCAGCTCAGCATGCTATATGAAAACAAAGGAAGGAAAATATGTATTCATTTCGTTTTTAAAACAACTGTTCTTTCTTTCATTCTTTCTTTCTTTCTCTTTTTCTTTCTTTCTTTCTCTCTTTTTTTCTTTCTTTCATTCTTTTTCTCTTTCTTCCTTATTTCCGGACATATTTTATGGTGCCCTTCTGCTTCGATTTGTTTTATTCCTCACAAAAAGGCTCATGTAAAGCTTTCCATGACTTTATTTGTTTAAAATAGACTTTTGTATTTTACGTGCAAAATAGAGAGGAAATACTTCCGATAGCTTTGTCGGGCCGGTAGCAAGAATCCTATACGGTCAAGAATCCTATACGGTCAGGAATCCTATACGGTCAAGAATCCTATACGGTCAGGAATCCTATACGGTCAAGAATCCTATACGGTCAAGAATCCTATACGGTCAAGAATCCTATACGGTCTACGCTAAAAAAGTGCCACTGTAACGTCTGTTTTTCCTGACTGAGGGAGCCAAAGTAGTACTAAGCTCTTTGGCTCTCCTTACTTGCAAGAGATCAAGACCATTTTCTTTGCCGTATTTTCTCTAAACCTGAAACTGCGGGACAAAAACAAAACAAAACAAAACAAAAAAAAAAAAAAAAAAAAAAAAAAAAAAAAAAAAAAAAAAAAAAAAAAAAAAAAAAAAAAAAAAAAAAAAAAAAAAAAAAAAAAAAAAAAAAAAAAAAAAAAAAAAAAAAAAAAAAAAAAAAAAAAAAAAAAAAAAAAAAAAAAAAAAAACAAAAACAAAATAAACATACAACAGACAACAACAAAACCTTCCTAACTGAAGTGGTTGTGTGGATGCCGAACGGCAGTATTCAGCCGGCGGGAGTTGTTCTTGTGCCCGAGCGATGTCGGTGATCCGTTCCGGTCGGTAGTCCTAATCTAGTTGTAAAACTTTATCTCAATCATTTGCTTCTATCTTATAAATATATCTTATGTATTTTTAATTGTACATGGCTATCATCCACCTACGCCGTTTTCCTGGTATATCAAATAACCTGCATATTTAGTTAAGTTCAGCCGTATGACGTTTTGCAAAATTATTTACTTAGGTAGTTCAACAAGTTTTTTCAATGGTAGTGGCGTTAGTTGATTACTTCACAAGATATCCACCGTGAAGGTCGAAAACTAGCCAACTAAAAAACGATGCGGTATGTCACGTGATCTAGGTGGCACACCGATCGCCAAGGCGCATGGGTGATCGCTTACTTCTTTACTAAATCTATGAAGTGCAGGACAAGAAGTCTATTTAAAGGACGATGCGGATTATACATATACTGGTATGTAACATTTCATTTTTAATATATATACTTTCATTTCTATAGAAAACTTACGTGACAGACATACCATAGTTCTATTGCTTTGATGGAATGAGTGACAAACACTTATCGAAGTATTGAACAGCTCAAGACAGACAAACTTGAGACAGAGGCACTAACAATCTGTGTAACTTTAATTAGCTTTAAATACCCTTAAAACGGAGCACTGATGGAGAGAGGGGAGTAAAATAAGCGCACCGTCGACCTCAGGTTTGTCAGTTGAATTACTGTTACGAGTTATCGACGTTAAATATGGTCGCTTTACTTTGCTTAACAAAACCTTAAGTCCTACATTTGATCATATTTTGCCGCCTAAGTTGATTGAAGGAAGTCCTAAGATTCAACATTGAGTATTTCAGAATCTTTTCTATTTGGCGTTTTGTTAAAGGTTGGAACAATTGATTGGCGAAATCACAACTAATTCTATTTTAATAATAATACTAAGGTATTCTTTGAAAGTTTAGCTTCGGGTCTTTTCAGCTTTCGAAGCCAAACTTTCAAAACATTGCTGGTGAGTACAAGAATACCATACTATCATTATTATGTCCCAGCAGAACTGAGAGCCTCCATTCTCATAACTGTACTTTGTACAAGCCACGTGGCTTTGTAACCATTAGAGAAACTGAAGCACAACCTTGGACGCTAGTTCCATCTATCTAAATGTTAATTTCGCTAAATTGTGCTTCAACTTAAATCATTTGTGGTTCGCTATCCTTATTCTCCCTGCAAAAGGAATTGTTTTTTCACTGTGAGTGCAAAATCAAAAAGTCGAGATCAACGACCAATCTAAGCGAGAAGAACATAGCTGGGGAAATGGACTTGATAATTGGCATTACTTTGATACTTCTTAGCCTAACTTTCTCCTAAATGCCCTGAAAAACGTTTTACCACACTCAGACTGTATCGAAGCGAGATAATGTCTTGGTAAAACCTGTATACGTTTTTATTCATATAGTTTTTGCCGTTTTGATTGTAAGTTTTGTTTTGATATTTTACGCTGCTACAGTTCAGTTTTGGCTTTGTTACAAATACAGTAATGTAGCTATTCATGTGACTATAGCTTACAAGGTACCGTAGCTGGCCGACCAATAATGTGTTCACACTGACACATACATGTGCTAGTATCAAAACTAACATGTCTGTATCAGTAAGAAACTATTCCCATCTTGGTACTAAGCCATAAGATGAGCAAATCCTTCCAGGCTTTCACAATATTGTCAGTATTGTTAGATTCTGAATCGCATTGATCATATCTAGTATCAGGAAATCCATTTAAAATTTCATAAATCATTCGAGTGATGGCTGGATGAGACTGATGCGTGTTGTTGCTTGCTTGTTTTACCGTGAATCAACTCTAACACTCTTGATCCCCAGTGTAATAAAATGCACAATGCAGAGGTGGTGTCCCTCTTAAACACATTTATTTGATTTCTTTTATTAGGTTAAAAAATTCCACGAAGTTTGATAACTTACTGAACAACTCGTCCACTTCAAGTCATCTAAGTTGTTCTAAATAGTGGATCAAAGCTTATATGTTGCAAAAAATACTGAGACTGAGTGACAATAGCAATATTGACAATAAGTTGATATTATGTATAAAATTAGTCCTATTTTTAAATTGTTTTAATCTCTTATGACCAAGCCAGATTTTTAATACAAAATGTTTGCTAAGTCATTTAACAGTTGAAAGCCATGCCCAGTTGAAAATGGGCATTTTGAGGATGAAAACTGTCGAATAAAGTACTAGAATCATATTGCAGTGAGAAATGAGAGTGAATGACAAAACCCAGTATGTGCTGACGGGGATTCTCAGACTGGAATAAAGCAAACTCAGAATGGCACTTTAGGTGTCTCAATCCTATCTACTGTTCCTTGGAAGCGTACAGTAGTCATTTAGTTATTGCCAAACAATGCATGTATCTATAACTGCTGATATATTTAACATACAGCAGTCCAAACTAACGCTATACTTAAGTGAGTATGCATTGAATAGAGATCAATGAAATCTTCAATAAAGAAAGTTAATGTTTGCTATATTTTTGCAGGTACTTCTAATGTGGGCTATTCCTTCGAGCTTAGCTATTTCAGGTGGCGTCTATAAACTGAGATCCATCCATAGAAAGAACTTGCAATCTGTTTTTGGAGACTGCTTTTCATTGCAAGTCATTTTGGACAAGAATGGATCACCGAAAGACCTCTTTTTCACTGGACACTGTTGCTTTGATAAGAAGCGCACAGGTAAGCTTACTTTTGAGTTATTTACCCAAAACATCAACGAAATGTTATTTAAGTGAAACAGGGTTCACAAAGAAACTGAGAAACAAAGTTCGTTAATATTTCCATGTCTTTGGCTTTTAATTCAACTCCTTCATCTCAAAAGTGTTGTACAGATCCAGTGGCCAAGGACCAGTCTGGTGGTTCCTCATTTCTAACCTTCAACTCAAAACACTTTTGGCGAAATCTCAAATTCAAAGACTTTTCATAACCAGAACAAAGCCGCTTTCTTCTAATATTTCCATGAATGCTCCAGACTTGGAATGCGATTTTCAAATTTCATGACATAATTTTTCCATAACTCACGTCAACCCAGTTGACTTTTTGCTCACTTCAGTCATGCTCAAACTCCTTATCAAATTCAAAGCTCATTTATTCACTTACTGATTACACTTTTTCAAAAGGGCAGCACTATCCCCATATATCTAATTCTAGGCCCCGACACATTTTTTACAGAATTCAAAGCTGACCTAACTTCTACTCAACGAGGGCTAGAAGCTACATTCCAATGGTCTTACGACAACAATTACTACCTCACCGCAAAAAGCATCGGATATCCTCTCAAATTGGAGGTTTGCAGTAATAATAATTTACTTAGTATGGGCACTAACGTCGGGTACTTTGCCTACTGTGGGAAATATATTGTTAATGGATAGGATTATAGACAATATCAAGACAATTTCAAAAGATAGGCTGCTGTTCAAAAGAATATAAAATGACGTGCCGAGTGGGAGATAAAAAATTCAAATCATTTTTCTTTTCCGGTCATATTAAATTGGCTGGTCCCGCGGCAACGAAGAACCTCCCTCGCGCTCCTCACAGCTATACCGACTAACCGCAAAGCGACACGTGACACGCCGGAAGGTATTCAATTGCATTTTTTTTGTCCTATGCATCATAAGAAATGCATGCAGTTTTAAAAGCAGAAAAATATTATAAACTGACAACTTGGATTTACACGGTACACAATAACTGAGCACAAGCTAAGGCTCGTTCTTTAACATCATTTTGAACTAAGATTTTGAGTGTCCTTTATTTAACTGTACTGATTAATTAATTTCGTTGCTTTTCTTTTCCTTTCTTTAGAAAATAATAGGCGCAATAAGTGATGATCAACGCTTCATTCTGAAATCGGTTCCTAATTGCCAAGACTGTATTGCAATGATGTCTGCATCAACAAAACTCTACATATCGAGTTCAAGAACAGGAGATATTAAGACCACAAGTAGCATGAAAGGGGCGAATGCATGGTTTGATTTTTACAAATGCAATCAAGCATTACTTATTATGTGTGATTTTCTAGACGTAGCCTGTTGATATAATTCATAATATGTTCCACTCGTGCCAATAGGGAAAAGGGGTCAGAGAACAAAACGTCTGTAAAAAAACACCGGAAGCAACATTTGGTTCAATGTTAGGATGACCAAGCGTATAGTCCTCATTCAAATTCCAATTTTTTGTTTATTTGCTGCGGTTAGTTTCCGGATTAAATTATTTTTACTGCATGGGCGGCATTTCCTGAAATGTGATTGGTTCCTTTGAGCCGTGATTTCAGTCTTATGTTATGAAAGTATGCTCAAAGGGGTGTATTAGTGATGATTGACGCGCATTAAGCACGTCATGCAATTAAATCACTATAATTATAAATGGTATTCATAGATTAATAAAATTACAACAGGTTTTATTTTATTTCAAATTAGTTAGGTTTTAACCTGTTGTAATTGTAATTTTAATTTGTTTAAAAACAAATGTTCCAGCTGTGAGCATCCTTTAAGTTTCAAACAAACAAACAAACAAACAAACAAACAAACAAACAAACAAACAAACAAACAAACAAACAAACAAATGAATAAACAAATAAACAAATAAAGAGTTAAGCAAGCAAGCAAACAAATAAACAAACTCACTTACTATTAAACTGACTAAAACAGTAACTAACAGTAACTAACTAACTAACTAACTAACTAACTAACTAACTAACTAACTAACTATAAACTAACTAACTTAACTAACTTAGTAGTACCTAACTTACCGTAACTAATTAACTAACTAACTAACTTTAGTTGAACCAAACCAAACCAAACAAAAGTGATACTTGGGCATATCAAACATATGTTGTCGTTCGCGCGGGCTTCCTGTGTCTCTACTATTGGGTTTCCTGTTTACCGAAAAGCGGCAACTTACAACAAAATTATCGAGAGTAAATGATAAATGAATAAATAACTGTTTATTTAAGTGTCCAAGTCTTCTAGCGCTTGCGCACTAATTGGGGACACTGTACTCATACACACTGACTAGAGCAGATTTCGTATCATGGACTGTGAAAACGGCACCGCACGGTCACGGCACGGTTAAGGCCGGAATCTCAACTGTTCTGTTATAGATATCACGGCACTGACACGGTCACGGTACGGTGCGGTCCGTTTCACGCTCATGACAAAATCTGCTCTATACCTCTACATTAACGGCCGTCAACTCACATGCTGATTTTTGCACATTTTTGCGAATGACCAATGAAACGCACTTCAGTATGTTAAGTTCAGTGAACAAAGGTTTGAAAAAGGTACAAACTATCAGCGTATAACTTACTGCATCACCAAAGTACTAACACTTGTAAAGAGTTTATCTTTACTGTTTTCGATCCCCATACCTACCATTTGACGTCTTCCAACAACATCCGATAATTTCAACTGAATTTGTTCAAGAAGTTACTGCAGGTCAACTGTTTTCAGTGGGGAAATTTAGTAATAGAAATATGTAAAAAAGAGGCCATATTAAAAACAATTTTATATGAAAGAAAAGGTGTAATGCTAAGAATGCTAGGTTTCTGCTAGGTATGTAAAGAAATTTTGGCGGGAAAGTGAACGCGCGCGCGCTGCTCCAGTTCACGGTCAAAGGGACTGGGAGCTCGAATTACCTCTGTACTGTCGAAGTGTCGGCTCAAGCACAGTAAAAGCAAGATGGCGGACGCAAGAGAGCCGAAAGTGACCCTTTCTAAAAATCTTATGGAGATGAAGGTATAGCTTATAAATAGTTTTTATAATGTCCTCGAGTCCTAATATTGGTAATTGTTCGTTGTACGCCATATTCAACTAAATCGATTTAATATGTGTAAAGAATTCAGGGCTCCAAGTTCAGGAGAAACTTTTGTTGTTGCAAACTTAAACCAGAATGTTAATAAGACAGAATTATTTGATTTTATATTTTCAACAGTTCATGCAGCGTAGAAATGAGTCCAATTATCGAAAAAAGCTTGAAGAAGAACAAAAACGCAAAATCGATGAATCTCATTGGGTAATAAAAAACAGAGCAAACGAAAGGTACGAAAGGTACATTTGCTAATTTTAAATTCTTCTGTTCACTATTAAAGAAACAATTCATCAAATCTTTTCATACAGAGACCAAGTAGAAATAGAGAATAGTTACATAAAATGTGAACAGCTGTACAGCAATGGTAGAATGTCCTTTAAAAACTTCAATCCACCAGTAGAGGTGAGTGCATATAGTCTCAGTTATCAGCCTAAAAGCAAAATGTGACTTTGAAATGCTCACTGACCCATACCATGAAAGAAGTTTCAGGTCTATTCCTTGTGTATGACCCAGGCTATTTTTTGGAGGGGAGGGGAGGTACAAGTGATGGGTAGGTGCAAATTACACTAAAATGGTGAACCCAGCAGAGTTCCCATCCAGTGAAACTCATGCAAGGATGCTATTTTGAGTCAAGATCAATCACTGGAATGCTTTGTGACCATGGATATATCTTTGTAAGGTGAATTAGTGTGCATGCACATAGCCAACAATGTTGGAAGAGGGTGTTGAATTTAAGCAAAGTATAAATGCTTTTAAACTTATTTAACATCAATAATTCAACATTGATTCAACATGTTTCAACACAGATGAAACAGTTTCAACACTGCTATTCAACAAAATCAAATGAGTTTTGAAACAAATGTTGAAGCTGTTTTGCCTGAGCTTTTAAGCTGAATGATAACTCTCTACCCCTAGATGTTCTGCCATTTGCTTTATTGAATTATGTTTATTTTTTGGTATTTTTGATCAGAAATTATTTAAACAAATGAAAGCGGAGGATGAACTAATTTTATCTGAAGAACGAGAAAGGGAGGAAACTGTGTCAGATGAAGAGATGGCAAGAAGGTAATGACAAATAACTTCTGCATCTTTGTTATACCCTGTGCTAGCACGACGTTGTGCTAGCTGCTGGCCAGCAGTTAATTTAGTCATGTGTGCACATACCCCATGAGGGTTGTTGTTCTGTTTTTCCTTTTGTTAGCCATCTTGTTTTGTCAACATGTTTATTAATGTCTGTTCTTTCTTTGTAAAGTCGTTGTGTTTACTGACACTTCTTCATAAACTGAGTTCCCAGTGACATTCTACTGTGTGTATTAAAAATGTGAGATGTTTGTGCGTAGTCATAGACTGAAATTTATAAAAAGCTGTATTCACACATTTTGCACATGTTTTAAAAAGCCTGTTTATTTTCAGGTATGACACCTTAGTTGGCACCATAGGAAAAAAATTCACTTCAAAACGAAACAGATCTGCATCACTAGAAGATGACTCACAAGACGAAAACCCTTCTCCAACCACTAAAAAGAAGTTAAAAGCAGGATTTATGAAACCTAAAGACTAGATCAAATAAATGATTTTTATAGTCCTAGCTTTTCAAAAATAGCATTTCTTACAAATGGAATTATTAGGATTACTGCCATGCTAGTCAATAGAAAAAGTTGAATAACTCGCTATTCTTTTACATTGTAAACTTTGAAATTGCAACTGATTTGCCAACAATATATTTATTCCATTAACATAATATACTTGTACATATGCATGAGTATGTATTATCCCGAGGGGAGCCAGAGCTTTGTTTGGCATCACATTATGTTTTGTTACTGCGGTTTTTGATATTCTGCAAACTCTGACCTTCAAACAGCTTGTGGAATTCAAAATATCAAAAAATTAATACTAAAAGTTTGTAAAATCCTACCAAATGACCAAGTAAGATCTTTAGATGATATATATTAGTTATACTTTCATTTTGGTAAATAGTAGTAGTTCTTGGTATTAATGATTTTTACTTTTCATTGACAGAAGCAAAAACGCAAATTAGCGATTGGCATTTGAAAGTCAGAGTTCGCAGAATATTGAAAACTGCTATAATCCTGATAATAATAGCTATTATCTGGTAGCTTGGGCCTTGGCCTCTAGGGGGGAGGGGAGCAAAATAAAACTCTGGTACCCAGGGTATATCCAGAGCAGTTTTTGTACGACTGTAAAAAAAGGCAGTCACGGCATAAACATTTCTATAAACAACAGAGTACTGAGATTGACACAGTGCTACATAGTCCATTTCACACTCAAACAAAATACTGCTCTATAGTATTTAAAAGTTTGCACACTAGAGCCATTTTCATAAACCCATGAAATACACTTAATATTATTAGCATATTAGGCACTACTAATTTCTTTGGTTTCTATTGTATTTATCTGACTATTACACTATAACTAGTACACCTTGTTTCATGGGTCAATGAAAACCTGCACTCTAGCAACAAAAGTATAAGCGCTAGCAAACATAGAAAGGGTCAGTGGTATACTGCTTAAAAGCAGCACTTCTCTCTTTAATTACACTTGTGACAAACATGATGCAGTCTTTGTATTCTGCTTGCGCTTAAATATCCCAAGTGTGAACCAGTATATGCCATGATTAATTTTTTTCCTGCAAGTTTAAATTTCTGTTCTTTTGAGGTTAGATTTATAGTATTACAGTAAATATCTGTAAAGTTCATTGGCTAGGAAGTGTTTTAAAAAAGTAAATCATGTCTCAGAAATTTAAACTTGCAGTGGAGAATTTCACAACAAATAGCAACTTATTTATTACAATTTTGCATTAAGATTTCTGTGAATTTTGTGATTGCCTTTAATCCATTTTTATCCAATAATTGTGAGCAATATATAATTTATATTTTTAGAATTTTATGCATTTTAGCAAATCAAAATTGTTCAATAATTGCATTAATGTAATCAATTTTCAATTTTCCTGCAACCTGTAAAATTGTCTACTAGACTTCTTTTTATTAGCTATTTTGCTATTGAAAATAAAATGATGAATTTTAGAAAGAATGCTGTTTCTAGGAGTCTGTCTTGTGAATGGGAGAATCAGAAGATGAAGTAGAGTCTGCAGAGGTTCTTGCAAATATGGACCTAATCCATCGTGTGACTTTTTCCCAATTCAGTGTGACAAACCTCCCGAAGAATGATCAGCTTTTGTTTTGAAACTTTTTGGATTAATGTCATTATTCATTTGGGACACTCACGAATTTTTTAAAGAGTAATAACAAAATAAAATGAATCCTCTAGAGGATTGTCAGGCTGAATTGGGAAAATGTGATGCATGGATTAGGTCTATTGTAATAAATCCTCATGCACTGTCACCTCAATGTTTTTCCATAGGGATACATACCAGTACATACATACATCTGTGGTGTAAATATTTTTGTTTTTTGCATAAGAGTGAATGATTTTCATGTCACTTACAATCAAAAGACTGGCTGTAAAGCTATAATTTCCTTTAGTAATGTATATTGGAAGATTTAAAATAGATGAAATATATCTTGAGATCAAGGTGCACAAAACCAAGCATGCGTAATTTTTAAGAATGGTCTGGAAATAAAATTATTTTTTAAATCATTGTCACAAATGAGCAAAAAAGGTAATTAAAATAACTTCTGTAATTCTTAATAATTTTTATGTCAATCCCATATGCTTGTGTTTGGAGAAAAGGCTGTGATATAATTATTGAAGAAACACTTTGTTTTGATGAAATCTGCCAAAGATTATAGCTTCTTAAAGAAACCGGAAATAAAATGTCTGGTGCATGGGCAATAAGAACAAATTAAAATGAGTCCTCTTTGTCAGGTGTGTGTTAATCACTCTACCTATAAAAGTCAAATGGTTCCTGCCAAAAACCATTGCGCCTGCTGATCACCAAAGCAAGACCCTATTTTGCATAGCAACCATTTCATAGCAACATGTCAGTACACCCTTGATTGATTGACTGATTCATTGAATGAATATAAAGCCTACTCTCCTTTCCCTTCCCTTTAAAAAATAATCCCCAACCCATTCCCCAAAAGAAAATATAGATAAAATATCCTTTTTGTGGCTACAGCCTCGAAGAGGCAAAGCCACTTAGTCGTCGGGTTGTAAGTAAGTAAGTAAGTAAGAGTGTGCGTAACTCCACAGGAAGCCCAATACTGAACTTCGGAACCAATCCTTGATTGACTTTAAACGAGCAGACAATGATCGATAATGATAAACAAAGGACACTTTGAAATAAAACTAGCCTACCTAACAGTAGAAAATGCTGACTTTAATGCAGAGGTGTAAGAAGTAGAAGTACAAGAAGTACAAGTACAAGAAAATTAAATTATACAAAAATGTAGTTCCCCAAAAATTTTTCTATAAGAAAGTAAAATCTCGTGTTTCTATTGTCTAATACTTAGCTATAGAGTGCCACTATTTATTTCAAAGGTTAAAAGTGATCACTCAGTTTTTTTTCTTTTCAATCAATCATTCTAAGGGCCTTTTCAGACGAGAGAGGGTGATCATATATAGTAGGGATTCATTTTTTTCCATGGGGAAAACACAAGTTGTCTAATTTGAACAGGCTTTGAGTTTGTAGTTTGGAATGTTTTGATAAGCCTGTGAATTAAAATGTATTAACTAAAGTGCGATGTTAGAGAAACAACAAAAATGAATGCATTATGAATATTTTGCTTGTAATATTTTGCTTTAAGACCTGATTATATGAACTGGACTGCATTAAGTTTTCTTTTCCTTCAAGGCTACTAAACTTTATTCAGTTTCTTCCAGACTTGTTGATATAGTCTGGTCAATAATGCATGGCCGTAACCAAGGGGGTTGCAGAGGGTGCATGTGCACCTTCCCATTCGAAGCCAAAGGTCCGCTTATCTATAATTGTGCAAGCTCTCAGTAATCGGGAGGTCCACTGCTTTCCTTTCCCCCTCACCCAATGAATATTAGGAAAAGGTACCCCTCTCCCTCACTGAGCATTGAAATATTGGGAAAAGGACCTCCCAAGTCTGAGCACCAAAATTCAACAATTTGAGTATGCCACTTATCTCCCACTGAAGACATAGTTCCACTTGTATTCGGTCCAGTTTAGATAATCATGATGCATTCATTTTTGTTTGTCAGACATCACACTCTAGTTAATACATTTTGATTCACAGGCTTATCAAAACATTCCAAACTACAAACTCAAAGCCTGTTCAAATTAGACAACTTAAACACTTGTTTAACAATTTTTTTGTCCATAAATTGATAATTTTAATGACTGGTCTTTAATAGTTTGTAGTAAGTTATAATTACATTTTTATTATATTGATCAACTACTAATCATTACAGTCATTTTTCAAAACTGGATGAAAATCACTTCTGATCAATCAGTGAAAATATAATATTAAACAAATTAATCTTATTCTGAAATATTTGAATTATAAAATATAGACTTTTAAATTAACTGTAACAAGATATATTGAAAATGTTTCTTTCATTGCAATTCATATTGAATGCACTTCAAGAAATTTATGTAAATAATTATAAAGATATTATAAAGAAATAATAAAAAACATGTGAAAAATAAAAAAACTTATCAAACAATCAGTTCTTTAAGGTTATTTTGAACAATAGTAAGTTTCAGTTTTCTAATATCTACTATTCAAAGATTACTGTGGGATATATTGTGTTACAGCATTTTGATGATGCTGCGTGAAGCCACATCCTTATACTATATCTCACCACATAATAAACAAATCAATTTTTTGTTATTAAAATTTGAGTTATTAATGACTGTTAGGGACCGATCGTTTATTACGTCGCAGGGGGGGCGGTGTTTTTTCCAATATTTTTGTGTTGGGAAAGTGTACCCCCCCAAAAAATTTACATTTCAAAAACATACCCCCCTCTAAAAATTGATTTTTCAAAAATGTACCCCCTCCCGTCTTTCCTACAAACACATGACCTTAATTTTTAGAGGTACTTTTCAGCATATACTATTCTAAAGGCGATGTTACACGAGACGATTTTTAACGACGATTTTCAGCGCAACGGCGTTGCGTTAAAAATCTTTCTCGTGTGACAAGACACTTGGAACGATTTTCATTGCAATTTTCGCTTCGCCAACGCTTTGCGAGTTTTTGAATCCAAGTCAGAAACTTGCAACGTAAAATATTGCAAGTTGTTGCAACGTTGCGCGGAAAATCGTCGTTAAAAATCGTCTCGTGTAACACTGCCTTAACTTTTCTATGATCAAAATATAAGACAAATTTTTAATTGCACTTAGTTGCAATATCATTAATATCGTCCTATACACATGTGCAAATATCAACGCAAAGTTTTTTTGCACTGTTCACAGTAAATTTATGTGAATGAATAAAACACACACATATACTATTTTTAATTAAACTAGGACTAGTGAGCAGCACAGAGGAGAACTCGTGTAGTTGTAATTTTTCTTTTTAATTCCGACATGTTTCATCTCTAACGGAGACTTCTTCAGGGAATGAATATAAGGGGTATAGAATGGTGTCTAAAAAATAAAGAGGCTCGCAAAGCTCGGATTTGATTTTTGTAGAGGCTCGGAGGCTCGGAGTTTCAAGATATTAGGCTCGGAATCTCGGAATTTTCAAATGCTGGGGTCAGAAGCTCGGATTTCGGATTTTGCATGTTGAAAGCTGGCTCGGATTTTAAAACAAGGGGCTCGCAGGCTCGGGAGGCTCGGATTTTACCATTCTATACCCCTAATATAACAACTATACGACTAGCTATATACACACGCTAAATTTCTGAACGTGCCTAACGTTAAACTTCCCATGGAAGAAACTAAGTAACTTTTACATGCTGGTTCCGGACCTACACAAAATGCCGTGACTATATGTCATGGTGTAATGCTAATAGAAATTTGGGGTCCATGCGAATTAAGCGCTAATCGCATGGACTCCAAATTTCTATTACATTACACCATAACATATCAGGTTGCTATGTCAAATCTTTTTTTGGTAAAAATCAAAACGTACCCCCCAAAGTCTTCAATGTTTGGAAAATGTACCCCCCTCTTTTGAGAGCTTTTCAAAAATGTACCCCCCCCCCCCATAAAAAACACCGCCCCCCCCCCCCCCCCCCTGCGACGTAATAAACGATCGGTCCCTTAAAACTCCAGTACATGCGGGCTTAGCCTCGAACCCAGCAGCGACCCCAGGAGCTACTTGTTGTGTTGTTCAAATTTCTGCTTTTGTTCTTGTATCACAGAAGTGAGGCTAAGTCCGCATGGACTGGAATTTTAAGAGTTGTGAATATAGAGTACAAACACTTAAAATGTGCATCAAAATAACATTAAAAAATTGCAGTACTAATTTATGGAAATTAGTAAATGCACAATTTTAGTGTTTGTACTGTAATACTAACTTTGAAAATTAACAGTAACAAGGTATATGATAATTGAATTCAATGTCACTAATATAGATTTCAGTACAAGAAAATTATGAATGTGAAATATCAACATATAATAAATATGCCAAAAAATTAAAAAAAAAATTGTCAAAGCAAGATATAATTTTTAAAAGTCAAATGAAAATCACTGTGATTTTCAGACATTGAATGAAATTCTAAACTTTGAACTTTAAGTCCTATTTCTATCTTAATCCATAAAATCGCGTTTCTACAGATGCGACTGTAAGAAGGAAACATCTTGGTTGAATTTGGCAACTGTTGAGCAACAATTCGCCGATCAGAAGTTTGGGCTCGTGACCTGCGTGATCTCATAAAAACAATGCGATTTTATCTAAAAATGCTCACTAGATGTATAGACACAGTAACAAAAGGGAACAATCTGAACTTCCAAATAACAATTTAAAATGATACTCGAAATATAACCTCTGACAGGGGTTATAACTTCAGCCAAATTCTCGATGGCAGAAGCAAGAAATTCAGCTCATGTTCGCGGGATGAACATTTCAAGAAGAATTATAACCAACATCTTAAAAGTATTACGCTTTTACTTAGCAGTACGAAATAGAAATTACCTTTAGAGGCAGTTTTGGGGCATAAAATACTGATACTCACCTTCTATACTTCCAGGTCAAGTTGTCAAACTTGCGAGTGGAGAGGACGAATGTCACATGGGCAACGGTTTTATAAGGTAGGCTCGCAAGGCAGTGTGGTAAAAAAGGCTGACACCTGGTGTATGACCACATTTGAGGATACTCTGTGCTTTGTATTGCCAAAGTCTATCCAGAGGGTCAGACATGAAGTATAGGACTTTGGATTATTTTTAAAGCCCTGTACGTCATGTATGACTCAATATATTATTAATACGGTTATTGTTCTAGAGTGGTACAGTGTTCGGGTCTTATATGAAGTACTTCACGGAACAGAGAGCATTGTGGTTAAAATCGAGGTCGGTCAGAGACCTACAATCATTGCCAGTATTGTTGGCACGATATTGTCGTGATGCGCGTGAAAAGTAGATGGTGATGAGATTGGCTCCCCCCGTGCCCCCTTTACAATGTTGCTGTGAAAATCCCGACACCTACGACTCGGCAATCAGTTCGAAATACCTTTTATCTAGCAGCAACATTGTACAGGGGGGAGGGGGGTCCAATGGCACGGCCACAAAGTGTACAATTGTAGAAATATCCGTTGAATGCACATCGTGCCAACTAATTTTGGCAAGGATTGTGTAAAGAACATTTTATGGTCTATGTACTATAAACCGAATACCAGAGAACTAATTTATTACTGTTAATAATGTATGCTAGTGGACGTTTTCATTGATAGCGAAAAAGTTCAGAGGTTTCTCTTAGTTCTTAAAAAATATGAGAAAATTGGTAGCTGTTGAAAGTGATGAAATCCTGTTTTTCAGTAAAAGCAATGGTGCATACCTATAGGTCTAAAAGAATGACACCAAAAACATGTTTTACGAGATCGGAAGTGAAACAAGCCATTTCCAGTAGATTCGTTTGACCTTTGTCATTAGTGGTCGATGATTAGATTTGTTGGTATTGCGTTTGCATAGTAGTAAGATAGCATGCATTCCACGTGACATAAAATACGTATTTACAATGTTAACCAAAGAATAAATTCGCCCTGACTCTTAAAGCCCCGAGAATTAGAAAACCGCTGATGCAAAAAAACTGTAAGACTATATTGAAGTTCTAGGAAGTCTAAGGATTCACTATATTATTTGCCATGAACGGCTTAAATCACCATGGCATTCTAGCCTGGGTGTCGATTCTCAGCAAAAACATGGTATTTTTGTTGTATAGTTAGGACTTTAGGGCTCGTTACTAAAACAGCATGGTAGGATCGGTGACTGACGTAGCTGAAGCAATTTAGCTAATGCTTACTGTAGACAGGAACATA
This sequence comes from Telmatactis stephensoni, assembly GCA_029948255.1. Classification (NCBI taxonomy): domain Eukaryota; kingdom Metazoa; phylum Cnidaria; class Anthozoa; order Actiniaria; family Isophelliidae; genus Telmatactis; species Telmatactis stephensoni. The sequence continues at coordinate 9,916 of JALIZF010001894.1, read as the reverse complement.
ACCGATTCAAATCTGTGGCATTTCCCTACCTACACTTGGTTATGGTTAACATACTGATTTTGTAATGTGTCCCAAAAACATGTCATTGGGTACCCTGTGTTACGAGTACTTTGCTTGTGCCTTTACCTTGGCCTGTATCTTGACCGGGCAATGTCACATTACGAAACTTGCCACACTAGCGTTTAGCGGCCGAGATGTTTATTTCCCTTATGGGAAATAAAAATGAATTTATACTGGAGAATTTTCTTGACAAATGTTTTTAAGAATGTGTTTAACGATTTTCCACAGGAAGCCCAACGGTGCTCCCCTCAAAGCTCCTTTAATATATCTAATAATTCAATAATATTAGCCTGTTTTGAAAATGTTTCTATTCTATGTTAAAGTACCACTAATTTGTAATGTAATGACGCCCAGACTTTGCTTCGATAATTATTATGTCTATATTTTTCAACGGTGCTCCATCGCAATATAAGAAATGATCGACGGTATTCCTATTCTTTTATACATAAGACACGGAGCACCGTTGTAAAAAGGTCTTAACGTATTTTGATGTGGAATTTTTTGTCACGAGAGATAAGGAGTGATATTTCTATTGCTATTTTCTTTGCTTATTTCTCTTTGATCACTCAAGTTTTTGATTTATGAGAGCAAAAAGCACGGAGAACCGTGGAGCATCGTTGCTTTGTATTAGGCTCACTGCTGTACAGATCATATGATTACTTGTTGCTCTGCCAAAGTGTTAATTGAGTGACTACAGGATTAAGGTCGATTAAGTAAGAGGTTCCTCTTCCATCTGCTTGTAAATAAGTGATAATAGTGCTCTTTTTATTCTTCGCTCGAATAAAATACACGTATTTAAATTCCCAAAAAGGCCTTTCTTCCTATTTTAGGCAAAGTTGCCGCTATCTCATGGTTGGTTTTGACAGGGAAGTATACATTTTCTACAAAGTATAATTAAATCGTTTGAGTGAAACACCGACCACACCAATCGTACCTCGCTTCTTAGAAAATATGAAAACTGATCGAGTCTGCTATAGAGTTTTACGGCCAATTTTGTGTTTCTACAATCATTGCCAGTATTGTTGGCACGATATTGTCGTGATGCGCGTGAAAAGTAGATGGTGATGAGATTGGCTCCCCCCGTGCCCCCTTTACAATGTTGCTGTGAAAATCCCGACACCTACGACTCGGCAATCAGTTCGAAATACCTTTTATCTAGCAGCAACATTGTACAGGGGGGAGGGGGGTCCAATGGCACGGCCACAAAGTGTACAATTGTAGAAATATCCGTTGAATGCACATCGTGCCAACTAATTTTGGCAAGGATTGTAGTTTGTAGACTAGTCTACCCAATAGGTAGTTGAGTGCTGCCTGGAAAGTGGTGAACAGAAATTTTCATGAAAGATGTGTTCAATCAGATATCATGAAATAGAATTGAAGTGTCAAAATGAAACTTAAATGACGTTGGTTCCACTCTAGTAAAATAGATACAACAAAAGCAACTGAAGGAAATAGTGTAATATATATTTTGAAGTCGGTATTTTAGGGATTCATGAAAATCAAGTCAACATGGAACAGTCGAAAAATAGACATTATCAGTGTTAGAGTGTTTTCAAATAGATAGTAGACTAATAGACACCACAGAGCTTCTGTTTTATTTTGTGTGCATCTAATTATTACACAGTTAGATTTTGTTTGAAGTCAAATCACAGTATTGCATGCCACTTTGAGAATATGAATCATGACCGATTAAGTAATAAAACAATTCTATTTTTTATTGAGTCTTTTAATAAAATTCATCAATCATAAAATATGTACTCTACTACAATTTATTATACTATCTTTCGAAGTAATAATTATGGTAAAGAGCAGCTTAAATAGTTCATCTTGTGCCTTTAAATTGCCTTGGACCAGTTTCGAGCACGTGGCCACGATCTGCGAAATGTCAAACATTCGATCGATTTTCCTAAATAAACTAGCTCTTTAAAATCAGCTAGTTTTATAATCATTGCCAACTCTAGCCGTTTGTGATTGTTTGAAAAATTGCTTTACTCAAAGTGCTAAATATTTTGAACTGTGTGTGTCCGACACTGATCCTGAAGAATTATATATGTTTTGTAATTCAATATTGAAGGTCAACTAGCAGTGTTCGTCACACAACGCGCAGGATATAGACAAGAAACATTTGATATATCAGAGAAAGCGGTGTACTTTCGTGAAGCCGTCATGAGTTTAAGGGGAACCGTTCTGCTAACGTGGATACACCAGCTGTTTTGTGCTCGCAGCACTTCACTTTCTATTAGAAATAGCTAGTTTACCTTAATGTATCTCTTCCTTCAAAGAGGCTCTATCACGCTTATATACCAATGGGCATGCAAAGCATTGTGGTTAAAAAATGAGGCATTATGGTAAAAAAGTAAAGTGCATTATGGGTAGAAATCGAGAATTTAGGCCCTTTCACGGATTAGGGTTGCTTCCTTGCTCGCTCGCTTCAGGCTCGCTCGCTGCGTCAGCAATAATTTCGATTCAGTGTTAAAGTAAACAGAAACGAAAAGATTTTAAAAGCGAACTACCGCCTCAGTCTGTCAAGAAAACAACAACAAAAAGGCGCGTTGAGTTTACCACCGAATGAATGCCATGCGCCCGACAGATACAAGTAAGATTCTCTTCCGTCAATCACTAATTACTTGAGGCAAAAATTTGCTGTGGAAATTCTTACAATGAAGAATTAAAACAAGTGCAAATTCATCTTTAAAAGAGTTACATTAAAAATTGTCAACGAAATAATTTATGTGACGTCTTTCCGTGAATTACGCCACGTGCAGCATAAACTTTGCTCGCGAGACTTCAAAGCCGTGACCGACAGTGAATGAAAATGCTGCTTTATTTCAAGCCAGCATATCGTTAAAACTAACTAAATAAATGAGATAAGCACTGGTGTTTTGGCTCTATTTTCTATGTAAAGGAATATCTCTTAGTATATTATTATACCTGCTTTATATTCCAATCGTCTGTTTGTTTACTGACTAAATTAGAAGTAACTAAAACCTATTGTGTTTCGAACACTTTTATGTCGCGTATTAAGTTGTTTAGTGGCTGTGAATATTTAATTACATTTTGTTACATTATCTTCTACGAAAAAAAATATTTTTGGCATTTGTTTGACAGCTACACTTTTATGTTTCTGGAGTTACAGCAAAGTGACAATAAAAATTTATATACAAAAAAGCAACCTTAATAGTCATCTAAGCGCTCAGTAGTCTGATGTAAGAAATTACAGTAAATAGCCAGTATTTCAACACTGTATCTCATTAACTTACTGACGCTTTTATTTATATCCCATAAGCAGATAAGGCTGTAGCCACATGCGCTTAATAAGCGCCTATTTTTTTCTGTAGCTATGACGTCATGTGATAACGTCACGGAATGATGTCATGAAATGCAAACATTTCTCAAGGAAGACAAACAAAATGTAAAAGCAATTTGACAATCTAGAGGTAAGTTAGAGCATGTTCAAGTTTTCCTAGCAACATGCAATACACCCTCAGTCAGTCAGTCAGTCAGTCAGTCAGTCAGTCAGTCAGTCAGCCAGCCAGCCAGCCAGCCAGCCAGCCAGCCAGCCAACCAGCCAGCCAGCCACCAGCCAGCCAGCCAGCCAGCCAATTAATTGTGCCTCCCCCAGACCTAAGTCTTGTTTGGGAGTTGGTCAATAGGCTACCAGGAAACCAACAAAGTGTTCAGACAGTATAGAAAACTCCACCTCTTTTTAACTGTACTTTCTTAACTATTTCATCCACGTGCGCATTCCAGGTTAAGTTATGACTAATGGTAAAACCTATAAGCTTTGCGGTCTTACCATAACTTGTTTGTGGATCTCGCTAACTTTTTTGAGCATCAAGGTTTTTTCCTTTAACGCAGGCTGTACCAGAAGCTCTGCTAATTTCTCATTACACCCTATGCATTCCTTTCGTACTAAATTATTTAGGGACTCTCGCCTGCCCATTACTATAAGACAACAGTCAACTTACTCCACGTTTAAGACCAAACTTTATGAATACTACTTTAAGAAATTAGATGGTGACTTTGATATTACTAGAATTCGTACCTGGAAATCGATTTGTCCACGATGTAGATCAGTCAATAGGCCTCAGTGCTGTTGACAGTCATTTGACTTCTCTTCAGGCTCATAACATGGTATATGGGATCAGGGATCAAGCCCCAAATTATGGCTAGGATCAGGGATCAGAGGCCAGGGCTCAGGGATCAAATGGGTAGGATCGAGGATCAGGGACATTGGGTCAGGATCAGGGATCAGCTCAGTTTTTTGCACCAAGGATCAGGGATCAAAAATTTCTAAAAATATGGGCTCAGGGATCAAAATTTCCGTAAAAACCCGGGATCAGTGAGACGAAAATATACCATGTTACGAGCCTGTTCTCTTACTTAGACCACTAGTAACTATGTCTTAGGACTGCTTAATTTCATTAAGCTACTAGTAATCTCCATAAGCTTTGCTTTCCTTCCTCGCTCGTTTTTTCTTGCCGCATCCCTCCCCCACATTGGCTTATGGAGGCTGCTATTAGCATTAATATATATTTTTATATAAGTGTTTTATATATGTCAATTTTTTCCTTGTTCGTTGTTGGGGGCAACCTTGTCGGGACCTCTCGAGTCCGTTAGTTGCTCCCTCACTTAGTTTAACTGTATTGTTATGTATTTGTGTCTTTTCAGTTTTTTTTTTTATTTTTTATTGTAAACTCATGTTAACTAAGCGGAAGCTTCTAAATAGAATAAAATAAAAATCTCAAACCCAACACTCCAGAGGGGTGTCGACTGCGTACCAACGTTGTCCCCAACGATCCCCCTGACTCATCACAGACTGGGGGTCAAACAGATGCGACGAAGACCATCGCTAACTTTTTTGAGCGTCAAGGGTACTTACAGTCACCCCTACTTAAAGCCATGCAGGAACTAGAAGAACAGATGGACGCCATTTTAAAGAAACCCAATGTTCCATCAGAGGTGAAAACCAAAGAATACGTTCCACTGTTCAATCGTTTCCTTGCTGTACAACAACAACAACTCTCTGATACCATATTAACGATACATATATGGGATAGGATGCCATAGGATGGGAGTCAAATACGACCGGCCAGAACGCGCCAAAAGACCTCACACACAGATGGCCGGAACGCGCTTCAAATTGCGGTGTTCGTATCACCATCTCCTGGCCCTGTTTCTTTATTTCTAGCGAAAATCATACAAGACCCCTTATCGTGTTTTGTTCTAGTTGAAACACCTGTGTTTCAAAACACCGAACAATAGACCCTTGTGGGGAGTCCGTTTTCAAAACTGATCGTCTCGCTCCTCGTGTCCCGCTCCTCCGTGCTCCTCGTTCCTCTGCGCTCCTCGCTCCTCTACGCTCCTGAACCGGTACCGCTACATGCAGTCCCCACGGTAATACTCTTCGCGACAACCACAGCAGGTTTTTTCTAGGCCTACTCCGGGCCCAAAAGACGCCTTAAGCTGCCGCGGCTAAGGGCAGCTTAAGGCGGCTTAAGGAATTTTGAGGGAAAATTTGCCGGCGTCTTAGTGTGGCTTAGGGCGGCTTAAGCCAGCCTAAGGTATCTTAAAGCGGCTTAAGACAATTAAATGCAATCAAGAACATCATTACATTGTACTCACAATGATAAAATAATGTAGTACTAGTCTACATTAGACCTTATTTAAGCCTGTTACACATTAAAATGGAAAGTTATTGCTGTATGTCAGTAATTCAATAAGAAAGTAAGCTTGTACCCTATCGTAGAAGTTTGGCATACAATATGGTATTGTATGCCAAACTGTATGTTGTTAAGTCAATAAATATGCAAGTCAATTATCAGCAAGCTTTTACCTTAACTTAGCAGTTTGACATTTAATAAAGTATTGAAATTGTTTATATAGTCCTTTAACCTGTTAAACTATTATTGTTATTAAAACTGTTATTAACACAATTTTAGGTTTTCTGTTTTTATTCAATTGACGTGTAAGCCATTAAGATTTTGATTGGAAATCTAAATTATGAGTAAAACTGTTCAGAGAATCATCCTGATTATGAATTCTATGGTATATGCATAACTTATGACACATGTCATCCTTCAATGCAGTGTTGAACATCTTGTTTGTGTGCTGTATGAAGAAGGCAAATATTAAAATGCAATGTAGACCTATAGAAATATATAAAATAATTTTGTAATAAACAATTTTAATATAATTATTTAAATAATTATTTACTTTATAAGATAAGGGCATTTTGATTGAAGGGGAAGCATTTTCCTCATGGACATATATTAGTTTATTTGCTTTTAAAATATGTGATTCCTTTTTACAGCGCTGGATTTATGATTTAGTAGGTCACTGCTAAGTTTAATGTTTCGCACAACATTCAATAGAAATGTCGATTCTTTCAAATGTTTCAGTCAATTTTTTTGACGATGCCTTGTTCAAGCTTACTTGCAAATTTGGATTTTCCATCAACTTTTCCACTCTGTTGAACAGGACTTTATCCTTCTCTGGAATCCACCTTCTCTGGAATCTTAACTTGTATTTATCCATCGGCGAACAAACTAAGCACTGCAATATCATACTTTGACCCGCAAACCAAAGTCTTTCGGATGCAAAAATGGCGATTAATGGCCACTAGTTATCAGCTTTGTTTCTGGAACTTAACTTCACAATAATTCTTGTACTTTGGTTTTCATTCTCGGCTTCTCCCCTTGCCTTCGGGACTTCGATCCATAGTTCTTTGTTGGTTCGCTACTATGACCAGACTTCCTTGGTATTTGTGTCTTACATTATTTTAAAAAACAGTCTTGCAACAGCGAAAATCACTTCGGTAGCCGCCATCTTACATTTTACCCAGCATCCCCTGCGATACGATTGTTCTGCAATACTGATTGCAGAGTTGGGCTTCCTGTGGGTTACGTAGACTGGAAACGAGTTGTACTAAAAATGGCGGACCATATCATGCAAGTAGAGTTAGATAAAGCTATGGATTTCCTTTCGCTGCCTGCACTTTTCAATAAAAGAAAGAAAAATGAATGGCGAATGAATCCGTGAACAGGAGAGTTGGTAAGCTTGAATGCCATACATTTCTAACATCCATGAAACTTACTGAAACAAGAACTGCTTAATATGTGTATTTTCACACCAAGCTTGACTTTGCAAATAAACGAAGTTATAAGTCATATTTGTAAAGATAAACTCCATTAAGATTCAATTTACGAGAAAGATTAATTGTAAACTGAAAAAATACCTTAAGAACCACGGCTCAATGTGAATGTAATTTAAGAATACAATTTATAATTTATATTTGAGCAGTGATATTTTTTAATAATTATATAAATACAGTATTAAAGTTTAATATTGCCAGTAGAAATCCTTGTAATACGTGATTGGGAAATGATAAAATTTACTGACTTAAAGAAAAAGAAACAATATTGATTTTCCTGAAATGTTGGACTTTGAATGTCCAAGTGTCTAAGTCTCAACTGAATATTATATGGATCTTCAATTTTCATTCTTGTATTTGTCTCATAATTTGAATTATTATTCTTCCTTGCTTTGATCTGTATATTTTGTAAACTTCTAGCATCCACAATCCTTATCTTAAAACAATATAATAAGTTTCCATGTTTTCATAGACATGAAGTAATTCAATCTCAGACAATTTGAAATTGATTTTTGACATTTTTGATATTAAGGCCTGAATGAAAGGAAATTAGGAAATTAGGAATTAGATTCAGAGTTAAGAACTGTAACAAGTAAGTGTTTATTGCAGGTCTTCAGTGAGAATATTTATGGCTCATTACCTCATGCCATGCATCTTTAAACAAATGTTATAATTTCTTACATCAAATATATCAGATATCCATAATATATCTTTGCTACATCTTCGTGTAGGGGCCACAGTCTACATGATTCCACAAAAACATAAATACTAAGGGTCCAACTTAAACAATAGAGTGCAGTATACTTATATATATATATATATTAGTTTTTTTTGTAAACGCATCGAGATTTTTAGATGCGTACCAAGCACATACATTATTATTATTATTATTATTTCAATACAGCAAGAAATCGTACCATGTATATGTTCAGTAAACATTTCTGTAAAAACCCCTGCATTTTCAAACTTTCAGTTGGATTTAGTTTTTCTGAGCCATCCATCATGTGTAAGGAAGGAAGCTGGCTTTTGCAGACCTTCCTTGTCCCAGAAGTGGACAAATGTTGTTGCTCATTGCCCCTTTGCATGATTGGTGGATCAGAAAAGCCCAAAAACTGAAATTGTTGGTTGGGATAAAGTAGTTTTGTAGTAGTATTGTAATTTTATCATTCAATATAAAAAAACTTTTACATCTACTTACATGTAAGAGTGATTTTTGACTTCTATACTTAAAGTGGCTTATGGCAGCTTGAAGCGGCTTAAGCCAACTTAAGGCGGCTTAGGGCGGCTTAAGGCGGCTTAAGCCGTCTTTTGGACCCGGAGTAGGCCTTTTTTCTCGATACGGTTAAGCTGTTTACAAACTTCCACAGCAATCGTCGAGTAAAATAACTTTTTCATTAAAGCATTCATGTTTCGTTCACTAAAATGTTGTAATCTTCAGGTTCTCACTTTCTTTTATATTTTTCTACAGAGAAACTCAATCTCATTTTTTATAGCCTCTGTTGCACTCGCATAAGAACATTGTACAAAAATAGAAACTTATTTATTAGAGACTTCTAGCACCACACACACAGTTCTTTCCTATTGCAACACTCTGTTGACTCTGAACGTGAAAATAGAAACTATTTGTACATATTCCTTCGCTTCGAGCACAAATGATTACTCCGATTTCTTCTATTAAATCGAACCAATGCAGCTAGCAGCCAGTACTTACGTACTGTTCCCAACCTTTTGATTTTCGCCTTTGCGAAAATCCTAGTTCCAATGTTTCTATACTCAAAACTAACACAAACCCCGCTGCATGGTTGGTTTTTAGTTACCCCATCAAAGTACCTGCTCCAAATCCATGTTTTCTATACCTCAGGGCACATGTTTTCTGTGTTCTAGTATTACCACATACAGAGAGACACGAGCACGCGAGACGCTTTGACTATTCACAGATTCAATATCAAACCCACTTCCAAAGTGGCGTAGGACCGGCTATGATTTTTTGACCATGTCATCAAATGGCGTAGAACCGGCCTTTTCCTACTACTTACCGGATATTTACAGCAACCATTAAGGGGAGAACCCCAAAATTGTTTCTGTGCTCAACCTTGGATTTAGGAGCTCATTTGATATGTTGTAGAATGACAAATAATGAACAAAATATTAAATTGTTGAGCTTAAGTCTGTTGTCCTGACCTTAAGTCAGCTCAAAATAGAAAGGTGATTTGCATTGATTTTTGTCAAGACCTACAGATCTTTTTGTCCAGAAACAGAATCGCTTGATTACCGGGATGATCAATAAGGGAAATTTGACGGGAAATTTGACGCATGCGCAGCGAGCGGTTTTTCAGCCGTGTCGTAATCAGATGAATGTTCCAATCTCGTACCCAGAAGCCTGCGTTCCTCTTGGTCAGCGACCGAGAGGAACGCAGGCTTCTGGGTACGAGATTGATGAAAGTGCAAGCTTGCAGATGTTTTGAGACGTGGATTCAGGGAAGTTGATGTAAACTTTTTGTACATTTTTATCGTGTTGTAAAGCAAATCTTTCAGTCATGTAAGGACCACATCTACCAAAGATCGACCGACAAGCTTTAAAGGCGGTTCTTGTCTGTTTATCAAGCGATGTTTGTGAAAGAATGCAGTGTTTGGCGTCATGGTTGGCGGTGATTCCAAGAACACGACGAGCTACATATCTTAAAGACGTAAGTTTTAATAGGG